>JAQGAO010000676.1:0-30979 GCA_034697705.1 Ommatoiulus sabulosus | reverse complement strand
ATTAAGCTGGGCGCGAAAAATGCACGGGCACATTAAAATAACTTCAAATGAATGCGTGACCTTGGCAGGTCACAAAATTAAGTGACAGTGTATTAGCACGTAACCAAAATTCTTCCATTAACCAGTTATACTTACTGTTAATTAAATTAAGCATTTCTGTAGTTTGACTTTTACTAGTAATTCATTATTCATCGTTATAGTAACTGGCAAAGGCCCATACTGCGAATGACTGACTGCAATAGTCGGCTATAGCGAACCAAAACGAGAACAAAAATTGGACAAACGCATCTACATTGTATACGCATAAATTATATCAAGAAACTAAAATCAAAATTGTGTTAAACAACAAAGTACTGTAATATAAGCTGCATGATGCATTTGCATTCAAGCCAAATGAGGAACCTTGTCACATTAGAATTTTCAATGCGTCCAATCCTATTACTGATAGGCTGTTGCACTTGAAGCAGAGGGCGCCACATGAGCCAAGTCAAAGCATCCGAATTCGACCTGACACGATCGATAAAACCGGTATTTCAGAAATCCATACGGCATATGGATCGCTTTTGCTATAGACGGACAACAGCCTGACAAACAAATGAAACATTAATGGAGTGTGTAAGGCCGGCGGTGGCCAATCTATCAAAAAGTCGTTGAACTAATCATGCGAGCGTTTTTGGCTTAATCAAATCGATTTCACGCTTTGTTCATGGGGCGCATAAGAGTGAGACATTTGGATATCAGCGAAACAGAAAGAATATAGAAATGTCATTGAACTCCATGCATGTTCGCTTGAAATATTGCATTTCAGCATGCAAGAAAATAAAAGCATGACTACTTTTTTGACAAAGATTGCTTAAATTTACGACTGTAATATACGTAGATTTGAAATAATATGAGAGGATAGCATAAAACTGGTGAAGGGCTCACAAACATATTTGTAAGTGAAGTCAACGCGCAAGTGTCTAGCCATTAATTCTTTTAGAAGCACTACAAGTAGATAAAAGATGCAACAAAGACTATGGAGATACATGTACTCCCTATATCTTTTCATTCAATAAATTATATACGGTATTTGATATATAGTAGCCGAAATTCTTTCAGCTGTCATGTCCATTTTTTCTTTTGCACTGGGAAAAGGAAACTTATATAGAACGTTATACGAAAAGAAAAAAGTATATGTACACAAGTACTTCTATAATGAACTATTCAGAAAGCAACTTCAACAAGTATATAAATGAGCATGAAAATGAACTGTCTCCCCACTCGCTAATCAATGACAATGAACATATTCCCATGTACATCAACTTCCTTTGCAATATAACAGCAATCTTAAACGCAAGAAAACAATCGAAAGGCATCTTGTTACATTAAGTCATTTACTGTAAAGTTGGCGCCTCATATTAAAGCAGTATTCATAATTTTAGCACTGTTGACCTATATCAATCGGTTAAATTAAATAAAAACGTACTTCCGGTAAAGTTTTGCAGGCATCAATGTTAATATTATCGGCATGCAGCCACGTGTTTTTTTGTTGTTGAATAACTTGCATTTAACTTATGTGTGTGAGGTTGAAAAGATGGAAATGAATCGACCAACAAGTCCTAAATTACCTTTGAGTTATACTTCTACACACCGTATATTGTATATTGTACAGTAAATACTGTATATGTATAAAGACAACCCGTACACATGCACCAAGGAATTTAACGAAACTTTGTTTCCGAAGCTGAAAACACCCCATTCGAAAATCCGGAAAACGCATGCACGGTTCGAAACTTGCAGAGTCTTTACTATATTACCGTAAATTAAAGATGACTGGAGTCTAGACAACTCATGAATGAGTCACAAAGAGTGAAACGTTTACTCTTACGACATTTGCTATTCTATATTTTGTGGCATGATAATTTCTAACTACCTAACAACGGAATGCAGGTAACCGTGAGATATTAAGGATGGGCGGAATTATTTTACAGAATGTTATAGGAATGACTAGCTTTGCGAAAGAAATTAGTCATAATTCTAGTTGTTCACGTTTAATTACATAAGCCAAACTTCACGCACCAGTGCATTAACATCAACATTTCCGTCCGAATTTTGATTTTTTTCTCAAGGCGTTCAACTAAACGTTTAATTAACATTTCATCATCTTCTCGAATAATTTGTATACTCTGTGTGTAAGTTCAGCGCACCAACATTCAAATGAACTTGATAAAACAAACAGTCTTCATTATTAGACGAAGAAAGTACTGCCGGGAGTCGATTGAGTAACAACAAGAAATGAGCTAATGAGAAAATGTTGTTTAATTGTCACAAGTCGAGCGTGTTGAATAAACGATAATATAATCTTCCGCAACAGTAACTAACGTTGTATACACGGGTGACTTAGAAGTCACGTTCGAACAACTACATTGTACAATAGAATTGTCGTCTGTTCTTGTCTTGACATCGATACATGTATTTACCGCATGCGGAAATACCGCATGTTTACGTCGCATAAAACTGCAATTTGAGGACAACGAAAGCGAGTTCACACAGCACACGCATCTACCTTCCATGTGTACTAGGAATTACTTAGGAAGTCAAACCTCATTTTTCAGCTTAATGGATCATAAATCCGACACTGAACCTATCGTATATTCATCCTTCTCGGCTTCAACCCGATATTTCGTAAACAAAAAAAGTACATGACTGCCTGTACATGTACATGAATTGTTAATCCTTCATACCCTAGATACGATGTTATTCAAATCCTAGCGTGACTCATCCAAGCTCAAACTTTAAGCCTAATATTTACCGATATCTAGTTTCAATTACAAACTGGTGTACCATTCCCGATATCGATCTGAAGCCATCTTTCGTGGAAAGGGTTAAAACGCACGCGCCTCATACTGCAATAACAGTATATAGGGGTGCTACAATCAGTCACACCAACTTCTGTTTACTTTATACGACACTTAAAACGTGTACTTAAGACTTATCTTTAGAAAAGTCCCGGTTGACACTAACATATGATAGGCGATTAAACCAAACTGATTGGTGCAAGCGACGGGCGGAAGAACGGCAAAATGAACTTTTCAATTTAATGCTTGCATACGCCTACATAAACATTTTACGAGCACTTTTCGGGATGTTGGGGGAGTCACCCCTTTTGATTAATATTGTGATGACTCATTTATTGTTCAGCCAGTGTGATTTGCCGAAACTGCTAGCAGTATTGTTAACGGTATATAAACGCGCCCTGCAAGTTTTGAATGTCACGAAAATGTAACGCCAACATAAAATCCTAGCTCGTCCAGAGTCGGCCAATTCCTGTAACGTACAAGTACGTACTATACTTTCACTTTGGCGCCTCATGCAGTTTATGTGAAAAAGTAAACAAAACAATATCGGTGAATTAAGTCTGCTACGTAAGGAGTTGTCGCATGACCATCTTTTCCAAAGACTGCTCAGCTTATTAACAGCTAATGAACAACACCGACTAAAGTCAAAGGAAGTCTGACGAAGCGTTTGTTTAGGATGCAATTTAACGAAGCAGTGCTGCCAGATAAGTGACAATTTAGCCACTCAGGATGGCGCAGCAGCTTACGAGTCGTGTTTTGACACCCCCCGATGTTTAACATAACGCTCAAGAGTTAAGCCTAGTCGATCACGACTTTTTTTTTGGCTAGCATTTACTGGGAATTACCAACGAGGGTATTCGCGGAATTTTTCACTTAGGCCTATGACGATGACGTTGTCTTCTGGAAGGATGTCATCTTCTCAGCTTCATTTAATATTGCAGATATAACTTCTGGCGACATAAAAAACGCGATTTTCGTCAGCTCCACGAAGACGGAGAAGGGCAACCTGTTTTTTTCAAAAGAAAATCGCGCGAACCAGCGAAAGGCTTTAGTTTCCCCTCCTTGGGTCGACATGAAACATCCCCTAATGGGGGCTCAGTCTCAAGGCAAAATCGGCCAGAAGCATGTTGGAATGACCTAGTTTAATGCGGTGCGAATTCAATAAGCACTGCGGAGGACGGAAAGGCAAGTAGGAAGCCAAAAAGGGGGGCGAAAAGACCGAGCCAAAACAACAAGCACAAAAAACACCTGTTATTACGCGCGCTTTTCTTTGTTTAAAAACTCGCCGTGGATTCATACCAATCAGCTTCTCCAGTGCAATGCCAAACGTTGCATAATCCGGATGTGAAGTTATCCGGCCAGGTGTTGAATTCGACCGTTTCGCGCAACTCGTTTAAAAGTTGAAGAGAACTCGAGAGCATTAATTTGTACTTTAATTGGAGAAAAATGTCTCATGTGTCGTATATCCAATACGACTATTTGTTCGATGTGACATTGCACAATGATTATCAATCTTTCTCATTAATCCGGATTAGCCATAATTAAAGCTAGCTGAGCATCTTTCCTAAATCCTAGGACCACGAAGCTGGGTTGTCGTTTTATTGCAGAGTTCGGATAAACGAGGAACTTTCGTCTGACGTGTCGTGTTTCCTCAAATCCTGGATTTCGAAATATTATCGTTTCGCGGGCGCAATTTCCAGGAATTCATATTTGACAGATGTGAATTCCTTACAACATTTTGTTTGCTTCTGCGTTAATTCCAGACCGTTCAAGCGTTCATATTTTATAAACGGCCTGTTATAATCTTCGACCTTTTTTTTACATCATTACAAGTTAAGCGCGATATCTCGAGTATCAATAAATACAAAAAATTTCGGAAAAATGTGTTATTTTCCAGGGCCCGCAAAGGCTTGCATGCTGAACGATTGAATAGGTTAGGCTAGTTGTCGATTCCCTGCGTGCATGCACTATCGACGGTCCTGGATAATAGACATTTGCTAAAAATTTAAACTGGTTTATTTTATTCCTGTTGACAGTGCGTGACAAGCATCGCGCACCTTTAAAAATCCATTTTGAAAACAAAGTGGTTAGGCCTATTTTAAGCGCAACAAGGTTTAGTTCATTCGAGTTCTGCGCAGTAACGCGCCAGAAGCCAGAAAGCCATAACGATTGAAAACAAAACTCAACTTGGACTCGTGGCAGGCGTATTTCCTGGTTTAGCCGAAGGAATTCCGTGACAATAGCCGTTTCAAGATGCCGACAGAATGAAGGAGGAACAAATCCGAATGTTACACACATCAAATAGAGCAATAATAACCGGGAATTTTTCGAAATGAGCGAGTGTCATCGCGGAAATCGCCATTGGGCACACTCGGGCGTAAACTCGTAAACAAAATGCTTGCAAGTATTAGAAATAAATCTTACCTGGAAAACACAACGCCGTCAAGCAAAAGACTACCGTTAACATACTGTTCCTCATTTTGCCAATGTGTAGTAATTAAAAACAAGGCAAATATTCTTTCTAAAAAGTCGAGATTCTCTCAGCTCCGAGGGAATACGAAGTAGAATGCAGATGGCAAAGAGCGAGTGGGCTGGCTTGTACGTTTTTGACGAGCAAATGTTGGCTTAATTTCCCATTTTTACGGCACGGAAAATTCACATAATCAGCAATGTTAAATCCGAGCTTTCGTTATGACGACCGCTGCTTTGTATTCATCAGCACGAGACAATAAAAATCACACAAATTCGCATCAAAACGCGATCTGAAAATGCGCTTCCTCGCCCGTTTTCTCCTAGCAACGGACTGATGAGGATGCTGAAGTGTTTTGAAATAAATTTGAACTCGACCCACAACCGCCATCTGGAGCCAGACTTTGCCAACGGGCGAGTAAGTCTAACCGCAGATTGGCACATAAGCGCTGAATGCTTTCGTTTTCGAATCTTCGGATGTTCTACAACCTCCATGTATATGATATTCTACTGTAGCATGGAAAGCCGTCTAGTGGTCGCATTAGGAAATGGGAAATTAGACTATTCTTAAAATTCGCTGTATTTATCGGTTAATATAATAAAAATGCAAAAACGATTTAGAAATACAGTATGTCCATGTAAATAGTACAACGAAATACTTTCAATGTACTGTAAGAAATTTTACGAATGAGTACTGCGATTTTTTTTCAGCCTCCAATAAAATACTCTCTCTACAGTCTACCCTATTCAACTCAATTTACATTATGTGTGGAAAATAGATATTGCACATATTCATTTAGTTTACAAAAATCCATTAATCGTAATATCGTAAATCAAAAATCAAGTGCGAGAATTTATACCTGAAATACAGTTAATAAACTTACAGAGAATCCTTAAAAAAAAGTGCACCCAAACTTCCTTCAGTTTGTTTTACTTGTTTAGAAAATGAGAAAATTTGTCATAAAAATTGCCACAAAATACTAAGAGTCCACCTTTTGGGATATTGATCACTGCTTAAATTTATTCGCAATTCATTTCAAATGGACAAAACACATAAGGCTTATTTACAACAGTAATTATCTCATCTGCACAGACTGTAATTCAAACCTGATTTGACAACCAGCTCTAATGCAGCTGCACCACGTTCAATAATAATGTCGTCACCTTTTGAAATTGACATTAATAATGATCTTGTAGGGAATATGGAGTGATGGCCAATTTTCCGGGAATGATCGATGTATTTCCTTTATCGGGTAAAAAAAGTTGAAAAGTAACGCAAGCTTGATGATGCAACATTTTTTTCGAGGTAATGTCATTACTTTCATTACAGGTGATTACATTATTACTGAACATGTAGGGTCTGCATCATTTTCGATCAGCTCTTCAATAAATATGTTCCATTTTTTTCAAACATGCATAAATTGTATTGAATTAATTTTATTGATTTCAAATTATCACAGAATGTTTCGAATAATGCGAAAAACTTCGTTAACGATAACAAATAAGCATCCCGAGTATTAAAAATAGTTGTGACAAGACCTTCCAAATTCGAATTCGAATTGCCGCGCAAATCACATTTTTAAACCCAAGTCTCGCGTTGTTGCGCGGATCGCGAGATTGTGCGGGATTTGGACAGAACCCGAGTAGGGTAAATATCTTCAACGTCAGAATAAAATTCGTAGAAACTTTGCGATAAAATTTGTGAAAACGTTCCTGCACGACATGCTCGATGTCCCCATATCACCATTCGAGGGGTTTTAGCGTTGAGAAGGCTCCATTTCGCAGGTAAGAGACCTTTAAAAATGTCGTCCTCCTTGGCGTCCCCCTACCCGCATAGCCTTTGTTCGGGTGGTATGGTCCTTACGTTTTTTCCCATCCTGTTCACCCCGAGAGCCCACTCCTAGGAGGGGGGCAGGAGGACTAAGCGGCACCCAATTCACCTTTTGCTGCTAATTAAAATGTTCTCGACAATAATTCGAACACGAACTAAGGGCTGCAATAAGATGGCACTCCGCACGCGTCTTTTAGTACGTAATGTTGCTTTAAAAGGCGCTAGTAAAACACAACCTAGGATGCCTACCCAGCCTCCATGTTTGGGGTTTGTGGTTCGGTCCGAGAAAATGGATCTGCCCTGTCCTGCCTACATCCCCCTTTTAAATATTTCCTGCTACCTTTCGGAAAACGCAAGTGGGTCAGTGGAGAAATGGAAGTTCGGGTGTATTGGCGAGCTTGGCTCCATCCCGATACCATCTCCAATTTTATTTGGTTGGGAAATATGGCTGCCTGAAAATGTTGGTGTTTTCATCGCCCATACAGTTGCCATTTTATTAATGATGGGATTATGCGTATATGTTGGTTGGTCTAGTGGCGATGAAATTCGAGCCACATTTTACGGTGTCCTAACTATAGCTTCGAGCCCTAGTCCAGTCGTGTTGATATGGTTACGACGAAACGTTCCCAGTTTAAAAACGTTATATACACGCTTTTTTACATAATTCCCAGTATGTACATGTAAACTTGCGATAGGCCTGGTTCGTCCATGGTTTAATAAAATCTGGTACAGCTGGAATATTGATTTACAATAAATGACGTCACTCCCTGGTTGCCATGCGCTCCTTTGAAACGCGCTTTTAAATTCAAAAAAGTTAATTTGCTCTCGCAGAATTTTGAAAGCAAATAAAACAGTTATCTTATGCAGTGCGCTACATAGCTTTCATCAATATTGTCTCTTTTAATGACCATGGAAGTTGAATAGTTTAATAATGGATGATCCGATGAATGCTTGATGTCATTTAAAACTCTGGTGTCAATTAAGTTAAATAGCAGTTTGATGGAAACTGGTTGCATGAAAATGAGTACAGGGCAACAAGTAGTTATAGTGCTCTACTTTGACAAGTTTCATCTAAGTTTTGATTGCAGAAATAAAATCTATCCATTGTTAAAACTTCAGTCTAGAGCGAGTTTAGCTTAAGCTTAATTACAACCCAGAAAATGAGCAATTTATACATTCTCTATAAAAATAAGAGAAAAATGAGAAAAAAATAAGGCTCGTGTTTAGACTGTCTTGGGCCGAACGTTGTGAAATAAAGTCTGACATCCATCCTCGTATAAAACATGCGTATAATCTCAGTAATGCATTGTGTAAAAATCGAAAATCTGGGACCTAGCTGAGCTTGAGATATGCTTGACAATGGAGCAGTAGAAACTTAAGGTTGACTAAAGTATTCATCAACATGTTTAGGTAACCCGATCAAACGTGGATGTAGACAACTGATAATAATATCCCCTTGTGTTACCTGGGGAGTCATAAAGTGACCCCATGGATAACAACAGTAACGATTCTTCCCCATCATCTCCCGCACCATCAACTGCCCCAGAGGCTTGGTCAACTTGTAATCATCCTGAAGATCGCCATCATGATTTCTCGAATGATCGGATGCAATCTCCCCAAGTAAATATATTTATGCAGTCTTGCAAAATAGATGGTAACAATACCTGCATGCAACATTGCAAATTGTGCAAAACAAGTTTTACACAAACCTGCTAAGTTATACTCATTTCTGGGCACCTTTGCACGATAGACAAAGTTGCAATATGCCCACAACATTCTCTAATAAGCGTCTTATGAAATGACTTCAGTGTTCCGAGGTTGATGAGAGCAACGAAGATGCATACTCCCAACACCAGCATCATTTCAAAGTGGAACCACAAGATGACTGCAAAGTCGTTGACTACTCTCAGAGTCACCTACCTCAACCCACTAGTTCTAGTGTATATGACCCGTCTGAAGCCAAATCTCCTGTACCTTCTGACATGGTGAACACGTCCATCAACCATTCACGTGTAGTTCAGTACGAGGACAGGTTGGAGATGTATGAGCAGGATGGTGAGGATGATCCTGAGATTCCATCCACAACAACAGACCACTCACAAGATGAATTGGATGAACACGAAGTAAAACATTACAAGGATCATCAGCAACCTTCAACATCTTCTTCAGTGATATTGAAGTCCTCTGACCCTTATAGTCGCCATCAACATATAGAGCCATTTTCACCGCAGCAGCCACCAACTTCATCTACTAATGGCTATCAGGTAAGGCTAAATATAATAGTTAAAATATATTTTACCAGTCAGTTTGCCTGGAATTTGTTTGTGGATTTTTAACGTAAATCAACTCAGCGAAGAAAAAATATGCCATGACAAATTAACGCAATGGGCTATTTGTTTAAGGTTGGAATGGATAACTACGATGGTGTCTCACCAATGGATTCTTACCATAATTCCCCAGCTCCTGAAATAAGTGATAGAATGCATTATAGGATTGATGACCCTGAGGATGGAAATTTGGAGATTGGCTCTAGGTCATCCCCGAATGAGGTACGTCATTATTTTATTCCTTGATGCTGTTACAAGTTTTAAAACATTTTAAAAATTAGCCACTTCTCTCATTTAGGCTTCCATACCAGTATCTGTGAGCTCATCTGACATCATGTCATCATCGGATATGCTCGATGAAACTTCTTCAGCAAATAAACACATTGTTCACATTGCAACTGAAAGCCAACGATTTCCTTCCTCTTTAGACGAAGTAGGGTCCATCAATGATGTAAATGAATCTCATCAAAATGTCTCTCCAGATCATTTAGAATCCCATCAACTGGTTCAGCAAGAGTTGCCAACAATGAGCCTGCACCAAGGTTCCTCTCTTGATCCTAACGATCCCACAATCCGTTATTACAGCCCTGACTCATTTGACCCAAATTTAGTACGGTTGGTGAATCAGCGCTTTCCAACACTAATGACATCTGGAATGGCATCAGTATCATCGCCCAAAGAACTGTATGTTGACAGTGTTGTAACTGGAATGATGAACTCTCAATCTGGCCGCTTATACCAAGAATTGCAGGGCAATGGAGTGCTGGAGGAAGTCGTTTCTGCACGCTTGGTTGAAGATCCTGATGAAGTTAAAGAAATAGTGGCGTCTTCTTTAGCGAGTGAAGTGTTAACGGTGGATCAAAATTTCCCTATTGTTAGAATGACTGGAACCTTACACGTGGACTCTTCTGGTCACACCAGTACAATCCTCGATGAACAGGCATTAGCATCTTTACCGAGTGGAAGCAGAGTGACGACTGTTCTCACAGACTCCCTACCTCATGGATTGTTGACTATTTCCCCTGGTAACGTCCCATTGGAGCTTGTGGGAGGAAATATCTTGGTTGGCCGCAGCATTGTTGGACACCATATGCCATCTTCCTCACATACTTCGCATCCAGTTTGTGAGGTGACCTCTGGCATTATGAACTCGCTGAATTGTCTCCCAAACATCATTACTACCACAGCAGTAATACGGGAGCGAGAACTTGCTTCTGCGGATTCTTTAGTACAGGTACGCACATTTTGTAAAGGCATTCCTGCTTTTATTGATTGTTTATCTAATTCTCAACTTCTATGACATGTTTCTAAACAAGCCAATTATTATAATACATTTCAAGGTTTCGCATATCAGTGAAGCCACTCCGATACAAAGTTACGTTAGTTCGTCTACAAGTGGGCTTGACCATGACAGCCACATCCCAAGTCATACAATCATTTTGGATGCAACTGTGGATTCTACAGTTGGAACATCAGATCCTCATTTGGGCCATACTAAGGGGGTTAGTTGCTATTTTATTCGGGATAACTTAAACATTTTGACACCATACCAAAAATGTTCTAATCAACCCTCAGTGATGTACCTATATGAACAGTTACATATTATATTTGCTCTTAGTTGGTTGGCAGCTCCAACGAGCATTATGCAATGGAAATGGAGCATCAAGAAGCAGTTGCTCTTAAATATTCATCAGACATTGATGTTGATCACTACTCATCAGTTATCACAGACCAAGAAGATAATCTAGATTCTGGACAAGGTGTTAGCACAACGGCTGAGGAACTAAGTCAAGAATCTGGAGTGCTGCTTATTTCAAGTGATGACAGTCGACTGGGAAATAGTGTCACTGCCTCCTCCACTTCAGTGGTCACCATGAATGTGCACAGGGTCCTTGCAGATTCCATCGATCCTAGGCTGTCCAGTTCTATTGCTTCAGACTCTCTCATGTCCACAACAAGCATTCCAGATAATCAGACCATCGCCACATCCCGACCTCGAAGAAGCACCAATAAACAGCGGGGCTCTTCAAAAACCAACGATGGCTTTGAGAATGGATCATGTGAGCAGTTTTGCTTATTTGTAAATGCGGAACGCATGAGTATATCATGAATTACATTCTCAATTATTTTGTCTTTTAAGATTGCGACGAATGCACCACCTATTATGAAAGTGAATGCCCGAAACACAGAGTTCAGTCAATCTTCGACAAGCCAGTGCTAACTCGTGCCTGGGCGAGTCTCCCAGCATCTTACCTTTCCATCAACAAAGTAGCCGTGATGCCAGATGGAATACCAGGTGCATTTGAAATCCAAACAAGCATTAGATTTTCGTTAGTGTAAGCATGGGTTTTAATTGTTTATATTTTTTGTTAGTTTACGGTGTCTTCGCTAAAAAGAGCATTACCAAACGAACCCAGTTTGGCCCCCTTGAAGGTGTGACGGTAAAGAGAGAAGACCCATTGCCATTGTCTTATGGCGGCAGCATTGATTTGGTTCTGCAAATAGAATCTGAAACTGGGGAATTATTGGACCTCGATACCACTGATGAATGCCTTAGCAATTGGATGCGCTTTGTCCGACCTGCAGAGAACTATCGAGAGCAGAATTTGGTGATTGTTCAGCATGGCCAGTCTTTGTGCTATACAACTGTGCGTAACATACTGCCGCGCACAGAACTTAAAGTTGGTTATTCGCCTCAGTACGCCACTCGAAGAGGATTGGCTATCTGGGAACCTGATGAAGAAATGAGAGGTAGCATTTTTTAATATTCTGAATATCTTAGATTTATTGGCAGTTTTTAAGCCTTGTCTACCTGTTGGGTTCAATTCCTACATGTGGTTGAGAATAGAATAATTGTTTGCTGAAATTGGTTTATAACATATTTGTGAAGGGTTTAGCTGCTAAAAGCTAACATTTGCCGAAATTACAGCCGAAGAGGAACAGGAGAATAGCTGGCCATGCTTTGAGTGCAGCAAGAAGTTTCTAAGCTCTGAAGAGCTCCAACAGCATCTCAATGAACACGACAGTATTGAGGTAACTGTTGAGGCTGCCAAAGATCAGGAAATGGAAGAAGATTCTGCTGGGTCACGGAAACGAGGACGGCCAAAGGGAAAAGTGTTAAAAAAAACCAAAGGACGGTTGCCGTCAAAGAAATTCAAAGTAAGCTTAGTGAAATTTACTAATTGTGTTACATTTCTGGTATTCTGTAGAAGTTTTTTTAAATAAGAGCAATGAAACAAATACTTGTTAGGTTGCGTGTACAAATTTGAAATTAATGTGGAACTGGAAGTTATTCGCATCCTTTGTTTAGGTTGCATTAGACTCTCTAAATGATGCTTCTAACGAAGTGCTTAACAAACGATCTCGCGGTCGACCACCCAAAAAAATGGGGGCGAGTTACTCGGGTTTATATTGTGAACACAAAATTGAAACTGGTCGTATGTAAAGTCGCAGATTCCCCAAATCCTATGAACTATGTATGGTATCAATATACAGTATATGTTATGCGTGTGGGAGCTTCTGTTCAAAATACTACTTGTCCGAGTTTCATATAGTGTAGTGTTTAATTAATATAATTAATGTAACACAAAGACAGATTTTATAAATTTTGGTGAGTAAATGCTTTAAAAATTCAATGATAATGTGCTAATGGGAAAAAATGTTCATTCCATAATTAATACAATTTTTAAGTTTTCAGTGTTCCTCATTAATTTTTGCATAATATTGTACAGGAAATGAGGTCAAGGAAATGCTTAAGAGTAAAGTTATAGCACAGATTACTCTTGGTGATACTTCAGTGTACATTTATTTGCATGATGGCTCAGTGATGCAGTTACTGGATTTACCATTAGTATGAAGATTAAAATTTAGAAATGAATACATTGAACTCCCTGCCTCATTATGCTTGGAAAATTTGTAATCTACTTTTATTTCTATTTTCAAAATGTATGTACACCTATGATTTCCTTAATTTTTGGCATCCATCCATAATTATGGAAACCTTCTTTTGAATGATTGTCTATGCAACCTAAACAAAAATGCCTGCAATAATATTTCATATTTGTATAAATGCTTAAAATTTTGCTATTGCCTGAACTTTCTTGTCATTATTGGTATTGTTGAAAGAGAGCCCTATTGCATGACCAAGAAGTTCTCTTGTCTACTAGTCCACAGGTTCATCAAATGATGATGAGTTTAAGTGTGGGCAGTGCCAGAAAGTTTTTCCACGACAATACAGTCTCCAGCGTCATCTTGCAATGCATTCGGGCGAGAAGAAATTCAAGTGCTCTGTGTGCGAGCTGAAGTTCACCCATGTATACAACCGCAACAGGTCAGTCACTTAATTTCAATTTTTCTTAATTATTGCAGGGAGACGCTGAAGATGACTACACTGATGATGAATCAAGTGGTGAAAGGTATGCCCATCAACAGCACTGATTGAGGCTGTAAAATTTGCATCTGGATCCTACTTTTAAATTACCTTAAAAATCATATTTCATTGAGTATTGCTTGCCTTCTTTGGAAAACCAAAACATATTTTGGAAAGACATTTACATGGCAATAATATGCCATGCAATGAACTTGATAATTATGAATTATGTATGATATTCATGTGTGTATATTTTCCTGAAATTGGTGAAATTCTGGATGAATTAAGTAGATTTTTTGAGCTTGAATTCCGTTTATAGAAAACGAAAAAGAAAAAATGATTGGCTGTGTGGTTGTCTACAAAAATAGACAAACTATCTTGTGAGCCCTCATTTATCTTCTCATAATATTTCAATTCACAACTATATTCAGATGTGCAATTTATTTTATGCATAGTAAATATGAAGACCTTTTAACTGAAAATATGATAGTCACAGACCGTAGAACGTCACTACCGTAGAAGTTATTTTTGATGTGGTAGGGCGTCACATTTTTTGACTTTTCCAAATCCTCTTGTTTATATTAGGCATATGCGAAAGCATCGGGCCCCAGCTCTTGGTGATGGAGAAGTTGCAAAAAAGGCAATGAAATGTTTGTTCAAGAAAAAGGTCGTCAGTGGGAGTGAGTGGTCTTGCACACATTGCAACCTTACTTTCGATAAATCCAGCCTCTTTAATCTTCATACATTGACGCATGCTGCTGAAAACATCGGACTTATGGAATTTCCGGAAGATGGCGTGCTTATGGACAAGGGCGAGGAATTAAGGGAACCGTGCTTTGAAAACGGGGAGGTCATGATAAGTGAAATTTTAGAGTGTCCACAGTGCACCCAGGTAGATTCTAAAGAGTATATTAAGTCGTCTTTGTCTTTAATGTTACCCTACTCTTACTTTATATATTGTTTTAATCAGGCATTCAGTACAAAGAAGGAATTGATCGATCATGCCAGCACTCATGGGAAAGTAGTCACCCCACGAAAGTCCTTCAGGGGTATAATTAATCCAGCTAAACCACACAAATGTGAGCTATGCTACAAATCGTTCGCAACAGAGGACCGCTTGCTTCGACACATGTTGGTACATGGTAATGAAGAAGCCAAGCCTTTAAAATGTTCAGTTTGTGAGAAACGCTTCTTAAACAATTCGGCTTTGGCTTGTCATGTTAAAGTTCACAGGTAAAGTTCTAATACACATGCGAATAATTTAAAGCGACTTTGCAACCAATATTAAGATAACATTTGTATTTATTAAGTGATGCCAAGAGCAGCTACGAATGCCCAATCTGCAAGGAAGAATTTGATCAAATTGTAGCTCTCAAGGAGCATATCAAAATTCATTCTATTAATGGATTGTTTACCTGCCCAACTTGCCAAAGAGTAAGCATTTAATATTTTGACAAATACTACATTAATAATCATTGTGAATTGTATTGTTTTTTGCAACCTTCTCTCTAGAATTTTGAAGAATACAACCAAATACGAAAGCATATACGTGCTTTTCATTCTGAAAAGAAATTTCCATGCGAACATTGTGATAAAATTTTCCCCCGGCCAGACAAACTCAAGTTGCACATGCTACGTCACTCGAACCATCGTGAATTTTTATGTGCCAACTGTGGAAAGCAGTTCAAGCGTAAAGATAAGCTGAAGGAGCACATGAAAAGGATGCACAGTGCTGAAAGGGAGGCCCGTCTAGCAATGAAACCAATAAAAAACTTATCTTCGAAAAAATTTATTCCCAAGGTATTCTTCCCCTTCTGCCAAAAAGCATTAATGTTGATGTTTGAAATCATTTAATGTTATTATTTATTCCATAAATTAGGTTTCGCCTACTGATTACCATAGATTTATATATAAATGCCACGCTTGCCTGCTGGGCTTCAAACGACGAGGCATGCTAGTAAATCATTTGGCAAAGAGACATCCAGATATACGTCCAGATTCGGTGCCAGAACTGAACCTGCCCATCCTTAAAACCACTCGGGATTATTACTGCCAATATTGCGAGAAAGTTTATAAAAGCAGTTCAAAACGTAAAGCGCACATTCTGAAACAACACCCAGGTGCAGAATTACCAATGAGCAATAGAAGAAAGGTTGAGAGTATTTTCAGCTATGAACATTTAATGTCAACCATAGCTTTTTAAATTTTTCATTCAGTTTGGTTCTGTTTATCAGGGTGGTATCCCAGAAATTCCAGGCCTACCCAATCCGACGTTTTCGCAAACTGTGGGTAGCATAACCACTCATCCACACAACTGCGAATGGTGTCACAAACAGTATGCGAGCAAAGCAAAACTGTTGCAGCATCAACGAAAAAAACATTTTCATCTTCTCCCTGCTGTTTGTATTACTCATATTTCTACTTTTAATCCAATTTCTTCATTGCTTACATAAAAGCGTGGAGTTTAGCGATTCTTTTCTCTAATCGGATGAATCACATTTGTTAATACAGGCACAACAGGTTCCAAGAACCCATTACAGAGATGCTGGCCCTCAGGATGATGAACAGTATATTACAGTCCCTGCTAATCTTCAGCAGCAGATAGCAGAAGGTGGGGATTTGTCCGAAATTCAAATGGAATATGATGAGGCTGTGGTAATTGAAGACTCAAAATCAAATCTTGTGGCTACCACAAACATATATATCGAGAGAGAAGATGGCTCACCTACGGTTGTTGTAACTGCATCCGATATGGTAAGTATCTTATTAGAAGTCTCATGCCACTACTAAACGCAAGTTCTTTGCATGCTTGTATTTTTTAAAAAATGTATTAAGTAAATAATCAATAATACTTTGTAAAATTTGCCATCTATACAGGTTGACATGTTAGGCACTATTAACCATGATGACAATCCCAGTATTGCTTGCCAATGGAATTTTTTGGTTTTCAGAGCAGTTTAGGGTAGTTTGTAGTAATGTGTGAAAAAAATAAGAGGTTTGTCATCTTCATCTTATTTGGAGATTTTACTGGTGGCCTATTTCTGCATAGGAGAGCTAAACACCAATGTAAAACACCTTCATTTTGATTATAAAATTAACTTATGACCTGGTGTTTTTGAGATTGATGTTGTTACAGAGGGATGGTAGTTAACGACTTATTCAACAAATATTTTCGTGTGTTTCAGACTAACCAGTCAACATCAGTGGAAGCTTTGCCACCTGCTGATCTTCTCACTCAAGCTATGTCCGAACTTACGCAGTCCTTGACCGACTATAGAGTTACTGCATGTACTCACGAGTACGATTTGACAAGAGTGACTCAATCCTGTCCGCCATCTGTCGTCGTTCCTAGTCCATCTTCATCTCCAATCCCTCAGCCAAGCTCCACGCCTTCACACGTTACCCTTGAGCAAACGCAATTGGGCCGCCTCTTGGGGCATTATGATGGGGGTGAGGAAGTCACCCTGAGTAATTCACCGCAGCCTGAAGGGATCGCTAACGATGCTTCTGTTTTTGTGCCACGAACATGGCCCTCATCCTACTCGGATTATCCAGCTCGCTGATCTTAGCATTTTGTTTGATTAATCCGCTTTTTAGCTTGGCTAATATTTAGTGGAGCATGCTGCCCCTCGTTGAAATTATTCCCGAAAGGAATAATAATTGCACCATCCAAGTGCAGAGTTCTGGCAGTGCTATTTGTTCAAAGTATGAAGGCTCGTTTATCTTAATGCGTTATTAGATGCAAAAACGGCAAGGCTTGAGGTAGCCCTGTGATGAGAGATTAGATTTGTTCGTACACTACAATGATGTTGAACAAATATATTTAGTCATAAGACGAGTTCTATATACTTCTTGAAATTGTTAATACTGGGGATATAAGAACAATCATGTGTATTTCTTTAATTAATGTGGTGGACTTTTACATCTATGCCTGCCAGAGTGAAAGTCTGTCAGATTAAACTGTGAATAATCATTTTTTCCATTAAGTTTTTTTTTGAGAAATGCGTTGAATTGTCCTATACTTTATTAAAAAAAAAGGCTTCCTGAATTGAACATTCATATTCATTGTCTGAACTGTTTGACATCAGAATAGGTACAAAATCTCACTCATCGTTGAATCGGTGCAGTTGAATCTGAAGTGAAGTTTGTATCGAGATATTTTACAAGATTTATCCATTAATGACTGTTGAAATGCAAGTTGATAGCCACAAGATACGTCTTTAACGACTAAATTCAGCTGCGTTTAATTTTAATATTCTTAAGCTAGATCTTGCGAATTGCAGTTAGTATGTACTGTGCAATTGCACATTGGTGTATTTTTTTTATCACTGCTATTATAATCACGATGGCAAATTACGCATTTCACAATTGCGCTTTTTATTTTGAAATGTTACGAAAAACAAGTGTTAGTTTACATTTTTAAATTAGCTAAAATGCCATCTTCTACTGACAAGGCTTTAAAGGCGACTTTAATGTGGTAATCATTTAAAGTATGAAAATTTTGTTCAGCCTCTTTGTCTGTACTTACACAAACCTTCAGCATCGCCAGTGAGTTGTGGACTTGAATAACTCAACATCACTTTTCAAATTGTATTGGTGAACTCCATTACACTGCCTCAAAAATCCAAGTATGATAATAGAGATCCTCATTACATCTGTGTTCACACATTGATATTCTCCTTTTTCACACAGATCATCCTTGTTATACTCCAACAAGTCTTCTTCCATGTTAACTATCTTTCGACAAGTTTTATCAGTAAATACAATGTACAAGTAGTAATTGTGTAATAATTCTGATTTCCCATAGTTCTTCCCAGCCTCATGTACTATAATACATAGTAACCCTTTAATTATTGAAGGTTACAACTGTGATGCGTTGCAATCTATCATAGGCGTCATTACCTATGGGCAGTTTTTATTATGCGTTGGAAATCTACTGAGATGGTGAACTAGAACTAAAACAGATGTGGTTAATTTTGAATGTCATCTTATGTTATTGACATTCCCGCAATCTTGCTTCTACTTTCATAATTGTTAATACGTTTTCATTGCTAGTTGACTTGTTTTGCTTTTTGTGTATAATGCTCGTGTAACTATTTTAATTTTAATTTATTGACTATCGCTTATTTTTCCAGGGCTGCTTCTAATCCTAGAAACGATGTTGTTCATATTATTTATATCATTACCAATACTATTGCATGGATAATATAAGATGTATATGATCAATCAGAAATTGTATGCCATGTACTGTATATTGTTTTTAGCCAAGAAATAATGGTATAAAAGCAGAGTATAGCTTAACGAAAGCCAATGTATTGTGTAATGTGAGGCTTTTTAACATTTTTTATTTCTTACTGGTATTTATTGTAAAGGTGATCGATCACCTTTAAACTCTGAATGCTGTTACTCTCATAAATGAAAATTATTCATTCGCTCCCTACTAGTCCATAAATGTATCTGTAAATTAAATAATGATTCAGTGTGTATACCTTGTTTGCTAAATTTCTCACAATTCCACCAGTATACCATTCGGTACTGGCACAAGTTTGCTGAAATGGTAATTAGGTTAGGATGTGGTTTTGTTTATGCAAACAAATTATTTAAGAAACCATCGGCAGATGTGTACCATAAGTAAATTTGTTAACGTGATAGGTTTGTTTGTTTTGTGTACTTTTTTTTTTCGTGCTAGGAATCCTCGAATCTTCGATTAATATTTGACAAGTGACGGTGATGTGGCATTTTCTAGGTAATAAAAAGTTGAGGAAAATATGGCGAAAATCATCACCGTTTATAAAACATATCCCACATGTTATATTATTGAACCTATTTCAAATCCTTTTGTGATACCACATTCTAAACGGTTTATTTATAATGCTATTTTTTGTCTCAAAATTGTAGGAAAGATATAAGAACGTATTTTTATAAAAATCTTCAAACGTTCACGCTATTTTTTTTTAGTTTGTATTATCAATGTCCTGATTGTCCTCATTATTAAATTTATTATTATTATTGAATAGTTTAACGCATGTAGTTCGTTGCATGTAGTAATTATACATCTATAAATTTAGATTTTTAGCTTAAGTTTTGTATGAATTTTTGTTTGATACGAATAGTATACATGTACATGCAAGTACTAGTTTCGGGTGACATTTCATTCACATTTATTGAAATGGAATTGGCAATGTGGATTACACTCTGGTCAGAAGCTAACAAATTCGGTTTTAATTTGGGCGATATTATTTTTCCCTGAGGGCGCTAAGAAACACAAAGTTGCTCAACATGGGCGAGAATCCTAATCGATACCTCTCATGCATAAAAATTGCTACTTTTGTACAGTAATATTTTTGTTTATAAAATAAATGCATCAATTTAAAACAAAATTTATAAAAATTTAATTTCAATGGATCATTTATATAGTGATTTTATGGTATATGTAATGTCCCAGTGCCTTTGATACAAGTACAGTAAGTGTAGAAGTATTTTATGTCCGTAAGAAAGCAACCCAGGAAATCTACAGTGTTATGCGGGTTTGCTTGCCAAACAGGATTAGTGGTCAGTCAATGCAACGACCAATTATAAAACGTACAGGATATCGTTTTTTAACAGGTGGGCCACGGGAATTTGGGGGAAGGTAAAATCATGGCGGGAAAAATTCTTCCAAGAAAAAGTTTGAAATGCTACATAAAAGATTAGTAAAATTGAGAACAAAAACAGCTTTATAATATTCGTCATAATACTCGGTTTTTTAATTGAAAGCAATCTTAAAATACTGCTGGGGTGTTAAAAGTTCAAATTTTTACTGATGGTGTGCCGCGAGTCGAGAAAGGTTGAAATATCAGTGCCCTATTGTAGAAGTTGTACATAAAGAACCTGCACATTATTTTCTAGTTGAAAAATTCCATTGATAACTCATAATAAACGTCAATGATAAACGTGAAAGAGAGTTTCATATTCCCAACTATCTTAAACAGTTTGTAAGATCCAAAACATAAGAAAAATTTATTTCGTCCATCGCAAACTCAGATATAAGTACCTCTCTTAAATATTTATGCAACACGGAACTTGATAGTTTAAAATATCTCCAATTTTAAATGCCATAAGGCGCATTCAATTACCGAATCCAAGAATACGTACAAGCCAATAGAAACGAACCATTAAAGCAACGGGTCAAATTACATAATGAATATGCTATCATGATTATTGCAATCCTAACGATTGTATACAAAATAAGAAACCATGTTCAATTTCGACTACATCTTCCTCGATTCACTAACACAGTACAATGTATATTTGCGCTCATTCCATTTTTTTCTCAGACGAAACTTAATTTAAAAACATCCGTATGCTTTTTCAAACTTCTTTTTAAGCGTATTTGGCAGACTATTTGAAACAAAAACACATGCGCAATTTCGTACATAACGCCATAATTTAGCGAAATATATGGTTTGGATACGTCACGTTTTTGCAATTGCATATTCTAAAACTCCGAATTTTATTCTCCTAATTTCAGTTGAAGCGTGCATCCCAAACGTTTATGTTAGTTGAAATGTCAAAAAGAAGACAAGTTTCTTAAATAATTCAGGGTTCACTTCAGTGCCAAGTACTATCCTAATAAAAAGCAATCTTCTGAGTTATGGTAGGAATAGAGGAAAAGGAGGGGACGTAGCCCCCCTTGTCAGAAAAAGCATTTTCAGTCAGTCACCTTGTGCCCTTGTTACACGTTTTTTTCTGGCTTTTTTTTAGTTTGTCCCGCACTATTGTTTTGCCATTAAGAATTTGCCGGCCGCCACAAGGCTAGGCCGTGGAAGCAAAGGCCCATTTGGGGACACCGTGGTAGGTCCCCTCAGTGCAATTTGATAAATGGCCTGAAGAGTCGAGAAGACCTCTGTCACCATGGCAACAGCCACAGATGTGCTCCCGACTTCCACGATTTTCCAACTCGTTACGTCTTTTAAAGAATATCTCGTGAATTTCTACCAGAGCGCAAATGACGAAATTCCACAACATTATATTCAACATGTATATTCATAATAAGAATTCTTCAAAACTATGTGTTGTTTCAGTCAAGCAAACAAATGAGCATGGAACCTTTGTCCACTGCTATTTGACATCAGAGTCGGATTTTTGTTGTTTTGGCCCTCTTCAACTAACAAATAGGGTATAATTGACTCCAAAGTCCTTAGCATGGCTATTCGCTAATACATTCCGCAGGTAACATCCTTAATTTGGGAAATAGTTGCAAAGCACATGTATCGACAAACTGAGTATAGGCTACCATATTCTCAGGTTTTGCGCATTAATTCATGCAACGTCCAGTATGGTTGATGGTTCGGCTTATTTTTGAGCAAATAAATAAATTTGCATCAAAAGCTTACAGAAGTATTCGTGATAACATTGTATTTTTTTTTTGTAATCGGGGGAAAAAAAAAAAACAACACCAAAAAAGGCATCTGAAAACAGCACAGCATAATGGTGATGTTCATAGTGATTGCCATCTTATCCGGAAAATTTGGATTCAACGGATAAAATTAATCTTATTATGGTTACACAAAACTGTTTGGCGGATAGGGGCAGAAAGTTCAGAAAAAATGACCGTTTTTGGAACAGGCACAAGCCAATTGGCACGCACTTACAGGGTTATGTCCTAAAGCCCAAATAAGAAGCGAGCCCTTCGGTCGATCATGACAGTTCAAAATAAACGCACATTTTTAATGTGGTGCTAAACCATACATGCACTGAAAAAAAACTATGAAAATGCTCTATTAGATAAATATTTGTTACATGTGAATAACTTTTTATCTCAATGTTTAATTCATTTCACATTCCATTTTGCTTTAATTCATTTGTGAAACGTTTGGATTTTAGTAGGAAAAAAAACAGTAACTAAATATTTATCTAACGAGGTATTTTCTTAGTTTTTATCATTACACAGTAGGTACAGAATTTCAAAACTGAAAAATACGCCACTTCATTATGTGGCGTAAAGGTATTTTTATGGTTATTCATCTGTTTGTTTTATTAAACTTTTAAAACTCTGAACTCTTTTACTACGTGGATATTGCAACATTTATAATTAAACTCAAGATTGGGATATTACCCTATTCGCAGTTATTTCGTAGATATTGCTCAGTTTCTAAATAAACTTTTTTTTAGCATTTTTTTTGCTCTTCGTCAATTGTTAAATTTCAAAATCATGGCAAGCCATGTGATAAAAAATAAGCTATACTTCATAATTCATAAGGTTTTGTATCATAAAACGTATTTTGATAGATATTATAAACTTTCTAAATAAAAGCCTAATTTAGCAATATCCATCGATTATAAATTGCAAAAACATGACACGTCTTAAATTTCATTATTAAATTGAAATGCGATAGTTATTGAATGCTTGTTCGAATAAATGTGGGTTGCCATTGTATAAAGCAAGGTAATACTTCAAAAGTTCACGTAGATTTCTCAATTCAATTCAACTCTTCACATTTACCCTACAGTCAGCAAACAAATGCCAATGATGCACTTTATGCATCATTGTTAAATTAACGAATTTGTAACAAATCTGAACTACTTTCAGGAAGATTATTCCATGCATCGTCTATAATCGCATGCAAAAAGAAGGACCAAAAGTAAGCATCCGTCTTAGCATCTCCGAATATTTTTCTTTTTTGGTGCATTTTTCTACAAGGCTTCCACCACCAATTTTGCAAGTAAATCACGCAGATATGTATATAGGGTTTAATGGAAGTCTTTATCATATTTTCTGGACTGATAGCGTGATATAAACCATGGCACTTCCGCAGAAATGCGGCAGTCAACCCATGGTCTTTTGCACGATATTTTAAAAGTGCATTTTTGTGTCCACATGTCACTCACTAAACCCATTATGCCTGAGTTCATCATTTCTGGCATGGGCTCTTCTATACATGTAATGTCATAAATTATGGACAACAGTGCAACCCAACAGAACTTCCTCCGCCTCGGTTGGGAAAACTCACACAGGCAAGAACTTTAAGCCCTGTGTGAGGTCCTTTTAAAATGACGATTTAATAGCAATTTGAATGAGGGTAATGTAACATGATCACGTCTTTGGTTGGCAAATTTAACGACATTTTCGCGACGAGGGGTCATCCGGAGGAATAACAAACTACCGAAACAAGCTCAAGTGTACACGAATGCCCTTGGCAATTATGCACCTCGCAAGCATGAGTTTGGGGAATTTGTGTCAAGTTTTTGCCATCCATCATGCATGTCTTCGAACTTTTAAGAGGGTGAAAAAGTTTCCATCTCGAGTTAAAAACCTGTTTCTTGATCTCAAGAACCAATAGATGCTACAGCATTTTAAAAATGAAATTTCATTTGTCCAGGTAATATAGACGCGATGCGTGTAATGATTATTCAACATAGCGTTGCAATGCTCAATGGTAACGATCTGTGGAAAAGCACCGTGATCTTACGTGTATTTGTTTTAAAAACAATAACTGTTAATCAACAAATAAAATTAAAGTGTGATTAAAATTATGTACACATTTATGATGTACAGTAAACTTCTTTTTTAACATATGGCACGTGAGAAAGGGCACAGAACCGAAATAAAGGGCTGAAAAATCAAAGAAATTTGGCTGTGCCTTTTTCAAAAGTTTCGGAACATTGAATTACTTTTCTTCTGTTATATCGTAATTTCAAAAGATGACATTTCGTGTACTGAATTTACCGGTACTTCACTCAAACAGGGATTAAGAGGATTAACTTTAAAAAAATAAAATAAAAAAAAACTAAACACGGTCAATTTTAACAAGATTGACTGCAAACAACAAAACTGCTATCTGTTGCATGAAAGAGCTCGTTATTCTGACTAAACTTCGATTAACAAGCTTATCGATGGCTTAAATTGACTGAATCTTTCGCAATCGTTCATTTTCATTTCAATTCCAGCACCCCGCATCTGCAACTGCTCCGTTTCAAAACTTTGAATCGAAAGCAAGCATGTCATTGAGTAGTGTCAGAGCAGCGTATAATGCAATCATAAGAGCATTATGTGCCATGGTACAGTAGTCCACCAAAGTTTCACGCAACGGACAGAGGTGGGAGAATTATCGTTTTCACACCTCACCGCTTCCTTCCACCATTGTGAGGCGAGCCATTGGGGGGAAAATCCAGTCCTATTTCCATACTGGTTCTGCGCTACTTCGTACTTAGGAACGGTGCCCTCTTTTTCGCCATTGAACTCGCCACATACGTGACGTCACTGAGCGAGCGAGCGAGTGAGCGTGCCAGATGTAGTAAAGCTCGCAGTTTCGCAGCTTCGCTTATTCTCGGTGCAGCTTTTCCCACCACTGGATGCTCACTTCCTCCGCCTCGCGAGCGTTTCCCCATCGTAGCGTGCGGTGTCTGCTCAACTTTTTGTCCACTCCATTGGAATATAACTGATAACTCTAGTCGCCTTTTGTCCACAAAGGCCATGCCAGCTGCCGGTGGTCCATTCTCGCAACTTGTTGGTAGTTCCAGGCTCGTTGCGGCCATCCACCAGATCAATGTTTGACCGCGCCATGCCCCAAGTTTGGCCACGCAATTACCCGCATTGGCACCGACATCAACGATGAATGAGAGGAGTCTTGCCTTCATCGTTTGGATGTTTCTCTTATTATCTGGTAAGATCACTCTCGTAATATTAATTTCCATGATGCAATGATGTAGAATAGGGTCAAAGCTTGCCGAATTCCTAACTGACACCTGTGCGCTATACTCGGTAAAGTTGCGCTCATGGGTAAGATATTTGACATGAGCGGACTCGCAAAAGTGCGAATCAGCTCAATGTAATTTTGCTGATTCGCACTTTTGCGAGTCAGACGGATCGTGTCTGATCGTGCCAGAAAAGGAGCTTCACACGCTTGACAACGTACATGTACATGTAACAGGTGTTTTTCTTCCTTTTTTGAAATATGGTAACACATTTGTGAAGTTGCACATTGTTGTAACCGCATTGTTCATGTATTTCGTAAAATGCTGTACGGGATGGAGCTAACACAAACGTTGTTATGTGCGATATATGCTGCAAATACACTTTGCCTAATAGATCAAAGTTCAGAATAGATTTACGATGTTCCGGATTGGTTTTGGAATGATGTTATACGGATGATTTAAGCCATGAGCAGTCAGCAAAAATTAAAAAAGTATATCATACATATAATTATTATTACAAATATTTAAACTTTTGTTGAATTGACACATGATATTAAGCAATTTCATTTTATTTTATCATATATATCGATCCGTAATTAGAAATCTATGAAATACGTCACAATTTCTCTTCAAATTATGCTGGCATTTTCACGATGAGTATTAAAAAATGTTTCTGTAATGCGCAAAAATGTAACAATGCAGAGGAATTTGAGACCTTTCAATTTTTTTACGGTTACAACTTCAGCAACGTTTTCATCCATTTCAGTAGGTTCTCATGCATCAAAGCCAGCCAGTCTTAAATTCAGACTTGTTTTATATAAAATAACTAGCGCGTTTTCAAAAACGAAAATCCTATAAACAGCTGTTTTTTAATTTTCGTTTACAGTATGTGGTTGAAATTAATATATATACTGTACATGTATTTTAACGGACGCGGACGGACGCGACGGTTTGTCTAATTCGACTATCTTGCTGCAACACAAACGTTTATGAAAGATGTGTGAGCAACCACTAAGGTTATCTATAGCGTAATAATTCACTTTTTATTTTGCTGTGCCCAACAATAACGGACATAAAAATAATCGTTATTAAAACCCATTACTGGTGTTTAGCAACAATTTATCAAACATGGTGTGGAGTTTAAAGAGACTATTGCCCAACGCTGATTTTCGAAAGACTGCCAAACAGTACGTCTCTACAGCAAAGCATTGACTATGTTCACACAACACGCAAAATTAGAACTCGCCTTGTTTAACTCACGAATCCGTCAGTTTTAATTTGTCTCTTACATGGGTAGACAATTACAACATACAATATAGGGTAAATTCAGTATATATTGGATCGATACAAAAATATCATGGTCCATATTCGTATGCCCAACGGCAATCATTAAAGAAATCAGGATAAAACCATGCTTCGCTCACCGATGTCAAACAAGCTGTTCAAAATCTCTGTAGGATATGCTCCGCCATTTGTAATACTGTATGTTCCACTAAAAAAAACCTCTTCTTGAGTCAACAGTACTGCTGTAAAGGTTATGTCAAGTGTGCAAACTGTTGTCATGCAAACTATAACTTTCGTCTCTAGAGGCGAAGATGCTTTTAGTGGAACTGTTTTCCTAAATGGCAGAAAATAAAATTGCGCGCTTAGTATAGCAGCAGTTCATCTCAACTGCGGTGCATTATATATTTCCTGTCATAAGGCTTTTTTCTAGGATATAATCGTTAGTTTATGCATGTTTTGAAAATGCATTTTACAAAATGCAATTCAGAGGGACACTGCACGATTTTTTTTCTTTCATTCTTATTTTTAATATTTTAGCATTGTTAAGTCCGTTCATGGCCCTCCCTTACTGCCTAAACGTGCACGCCAAAATTACAATTTCAATGCAGACGACTTTAGTCTGCGAGTATATTATATACATGACCTCTCACCCATAAATACACCCCGTAGTCATTCAGGCGCCATTTTCCTCTTTGATAATCCGTGCGGATATCCTGATAATAAGCTCGCAAGATGCAGTGTCACCGAGTACAAAACGTCGATTCTTCCACCAGTAATTAACGAGTAGGCAGCGGAGAATTATGAACACGATAAGGAAATGTTACATTAATAAAGATAATGAGTTGATTACTATATCTCTGACCCTATACTGAAGTTATTTTAATAGATAAATTTGACGAAAACAATCGGTTGTCATTTCTTGCCAAAAATTAAATTGTGGTTAAATATACAGGGGTCCATGCGTGTTTCACTGGTTCGTTAACTTGTGACGTCATAAAGTGTTCTAAAAAAAAAACCCTTCTGATGTCAATGCCGTCTCAACACTTGTTGCTTTGTTGAAGATCAGGCTGTGTCGTCACTCCATTGGGTTCAAAATAAATTATTTTTTATCAGATATTGGAATTTAGCTATGAGTTATACATGGTCAGGCTCACAGTATACATGTATGAAAAGACCAGTAGGGTAACTCCGTGTCGGCACCTTTGATGTTCAAATTGCGAGAACGACTGAAGCATGCCACAGCATAATGTATGACTGAGTGAACGGAAAAAAAACAACTAGTTCACTCAAGTGAGTTAGTGAACTACGTCGGTCACTTTAGTTCACTAAAATCTGGTTCGAACTAGTGAACGATGAACTAGTTTACTTAGATGAGTGAAGTAGGAGTGGGTAACTCCCTTAAATTAACGACATTTCACTCATACACTACATGGCTCATTTGCACATTTGCGAATAAATGAAACGGATCATATATCTAAGAAAAACAATACTTTGTTGATGTTACTTCCAACATGTTTCGCTATACAGTATACAGTATATAAGCCAAAAGAAAGATAATGCAGAACGTTGCATGCACAATCCTTACAGTATAGCCTACATGTAGCGTATTTCACATTTCTGATCTGTTTATTTTACAACCCGCCTTTCAATTGCGACTGCAGAGATTGCATGTAATTATGAAACTGTTCATGTTTTCATAAGCGTGACTATAGCATAAATTAGCAAAATGTTGAAAAAACTGCCCGATTTTTGTTCAGTTTCGTTTGAAGGAGTTTTGAAAACTATACGGTAAGTGCAAGGAATCCCCGCTCAAAGCAACTGCGAAGTCTTGAAAGATTTCCCATTCACACTCCAGATATTAATTGATCGAAATGCTTGCTGGAGCAAGAAATTAATTACTGCGAACGAAATGTGCATGCGGTTTGAGAACAACGTTTGTCTGTATTCCCCCTGTAATTCCCTTTACGGCTGATGTTGGAAAAGCCGCTTCGCGAACAAAATTTGTTAATATTAATAAACTCCATCCAAAAGACATTTCAACATTTTCATTTTTCAAAATTCGCAAACCCGAATTTATGGGTAATTTCTGAATTTGAAAGACGTGTTTATCAACTGTAATTCCTAATTAAAATTCAACCTTAAATACCTTCCTAATATGACAGAATCCTATTCCGAACATTTTATTCCAAATATTATACTAATAATTTTGGCCAATTAACGTTTTGCGCTCGCGCGTGGTTGCAATATCATTCCAAATGCATTGAATAATACTTGAATTTAGCAGACCAAAAGCGATAAGATAATAAATTTGCGTATGACGAAATGTCGTTTCACATGCGACGGAGAACCATCGAATGTTTCTCATAAAATTGTCAGTTTGATTTGCAGCTATGCAAGTACAATTGTATAATGTATATGAAACCAGAACAAATAGTTGCATGAACAAAAGGTTGATATGATGTTCATGCTTGCATTTCGAAGAACTGTTTTGTGCAATGTGCAGGGTTCCCACTTTGTAGGATTTCCGAAATTACATTTTAAATAAAACATGACACGAGACATTTCGGAACCAATTAGGATGATATTATAAACCATACACTTACTTATTAAAATTTAAGAAATGCTAAAAAATGAACGACATTCATCTGCATTTCAACTGCAGCTCAGCCGATTTTTACATTCTCTCCTCTTAATTTATTTATTTTTAAATAAATAATTATCAAAATTTAATTTAAAATGGAAAGTGAAATAACACGTGGGAATCCCAAGCCTTATCAATATTATAAGGCCATGGAAGGTGCATGTAAACTGAACAAGCATCATCGTCTTCTTTAATACGTTGGCAAGCAACTGGACCAAGTAGCGAAAGGATCATAACACATGCTTTTTCTTGGCCGCCATTTTTGTTCATCAACACCAAGCTTGTGTCGTTGTGTTCCAGAGCGAAGAATGAAATGGATCACGATGCAAAGTGGTCCGTATTGAGAATTCCAAAACGGAATTTTTCAACTTCCTGCTTATTTAGATTGGAAAGCAGTGATGCGGATGGACGAAAAGATCTTATAACGCTCCTCTCTTTTTGTTTTAAAAAAGGGAAAAAAAAAAGATTGCGCCTCTCGTGAAATTGTATTTTTTTCTGCCTCGCTTAAGTAATTCTACTTCGACTACATCAATGATTGACAGTTGAATTCAAATGAAACGTCAGGAGAATGGCGAAGGCACGCGTGCAGCAGCAGCGCCGTAATGGAAGGCTGCTTGGGCCGATGCATGGCGGGAGATTATTATTATGGAATCACATATTCAGAAAATACAATTCGCGATAACAGCCAGTGCTCATGGATGGCACGGAGATTAACAGCAGTCAATCCGAAGTGAACATTATCAAAATCAAACTTCTTGCCGGCTACACTAATGAAACCGAGTATTGATCAGAAGTATATATGAAAGGAAAAAAACCACGTCACCGAATCTTTGTCTGAGTTTCTTATAATAGAATGTTAATTCTTATGAGTTGGAAAAGCTAATCACGATGAGACATCGAAATTTCATTATTCCAAGCAAAATTGAAAATCTGCGAGATGCTCAAGTTCCATGAGACTAAATGCAAAACCAAGATGCTTTCACCATGCATGATAAGATTACATATGAATAACTTAGAGTTATGGATGGTGTTAATTAAGAAAACACTGCGCGACTACATGTACCAAAATACGATTACATCAAACGGGAATATTGATTATATACGCATTTCGTTTAATAATATTTATGCTCATCTCTCGTATAAGCATAATTATTTTTATATTAAACTAGCTGTGCCCGGCCACGCGTTGCTGTGGCTTAGTATGGTTAAATTGAAAGGAGAAAACGCATGTTTCTAACATCACTCGCTGTTGTTTGAAAAAGTGCAGCCTACTATCCCTCTAACATACCTCCTTTATCCCCTCCCCCCCCCCATCCCCGGTAAGATGTCTTCCAAGTCCCTATTTCAGGCCCCACCCCAGTATCATCTTTTTCAAGTCCCTATTTCAGCTCCCCCCTCCACCGGTATCATCTCTTCCAAGTCCCTATTTCAGGCCCCCCCCCCTCAGTATCATCTCTTCCAAGTCCCTATTTCAGGCCCCCCCCCCCTCAGTATCATCTCTTCCAAGTCCCTATTTCAGGCCCCCCCCCCCCTCAGTATCAT
>JAQGAO010000675.1:0-31000 GCA_034697705.1 Ommatoiulus sabulosus | reverse complement strand
AAAAAATTGATATGCATTAACGAGTAAGTTTTGGTCAGGGAATTTTGGATTTTAGTCAGGGAAAAGTCAGGGAAATTTAAAATGAAAATTGTTGCCACCCTGGCATCGGCACTGCCTCCGGATAATTTTTGCCAATAGAATGAATGAAATCATGTCACATTATATATGCATGCTGACGAAATCTGCGTAAGGTCTATGTAAGATGTCATGAATTACGCCCCACCATGTAGATGAAAATATGGCGCACACTTGATTACACATAATCTTTTTGCAGAATGTGAATTTTTGCTGATCTTTGTTGTCAGTCACATTTTTATCAAAATTTAATAATAAATCTGAAAACGATATACAGTATTATTTCAGCAAAAACAACAAAATATACATTTTAAAAATAATCAAGCTTTACCAGTGAAACAAAAAAAATGGGATTTTTCGAAAGCAATTATAAATTCTCTAAGGCTTAGATCTTAGAAGTCTTTAAAAAGAATGAGGTGCACTCCTTATCTGATATACATGTATAAGCGCGAAACTGCAATTAACAGGCCCCTGCGCCTTTGTAGCAATCAACAAATGAAATTAACGCATCTCCTAATTGCGAACCAACACGTTCTTAACCACAGGGGATACCACCAAGTTTCTAAAAAAGCAATTATTCTGAATTCCGGCGGCCATTGTTGCATTTAAAGGCATTGTCGACAATAAATCGAGTTAATTTTATGCAAGGGCTCATTTACACGTCCGCTTTTAGGAGCTGATCACGCAACAAATAGGATACTCTGGTTTTATTGTTGGAAAAGGAAACGGGTGGCTTTCTAGTATTTGTTTCATGTACTGTGTTGTGTGTTTAACTGTTTTTCCTGCCCTGGCGGATCCTCGGTGAACCGAAATTGACTAATATTTGCATGTTTTCAGAGGAAAAATCTGTATCTTTTTCGGATGACCCGCCCATCATGAGTTCCCCGACTCATACCAAGCAACACTCTCCGCAGCACACAGGTATCGCAGAAGTTCCTTTGGATTTGAATCCTCAATCGTTCAGCTCGTTTTAATTTGCTGTTCTTTCGTACCAAAATTCTTCACAATTAAGAAACTATAATCAAAACAAACACATGTGTCAATGGTTTGATTAACAATCTCGTTTTACGTAAGGAGTATAACTTCCAGATTAATTGTACCTCTTGAAGTATTACTTGTCTAGATTGTTAAATTTATTTTTGTAACATTTTGAAATTCGATTTTTTTTAAAAAAATAACAAATTATATTAAAATCCAAAATCGTCTACCATTAACGTTGTTTGAAATTCCCGCCTCAGATTTTTTAACATTCTTTCCACAAGTTTTTTTTATGAAATTTTTTAACATGAAATTCTAGACGAGTCATGTTTCAAAAGGGAAATGACTCTGTAAGTTATAATTTAAAATGTAGTTAAAACGTATGATTAAGCGGATGCAGTACATCTAAAGCTGCAACTTCACAGGCATATTTTTCAAAAATAAAAAATTGCCCCATTACTCTTGATGGCCTGTTTATTTTATTAAAATTGGTTCTAATAAGTGTGGACTTTCTCTCTATTTTAGTTAGATGGCAGCCCATATTTATTTCAAACAATTTTAAGAGTAAAACAAATAAATAATCAACTTGGAAAAAAATTAAGGATATCTGGCCAATTTTTTATTTTTGAAAAATATCCAAATATTTGAAATAAGCGTGAACTTTCTCGCTGTTTGTTAGATGGCAGTCCATATTAATTTCAAACAATTTTAATAATTAACGGGGACATTTAGTGTAAAACAAATAAAAAAAACAATCTGGAAAAAATATCTTGGGTGGAGGGACATTTTGAAATTTTCGATAAACGTTAATATTTGGCCATGAAATTATACTTGTAATGTTTAGCATTTCACGTTTAGTGTTTACACAATTTTACGTGTTAAAAGGTAGGCTAATAGAACCTCCGGCGGTGCCAAAGCCCTACACCTGTCAAGATAAAAAGTTAAAGGTGTCTACACTCTAAGGAAACTTAGACTGAAATGCAAGTTTCCGAACTGTGGCCTTAGCCCAGCTTTACGAATTGGGAGTTTCCAGTTTCGGAAACCAAGTTTCGTTTCAAGTTTCCTCGGTGTGTCCCTACCTTACGAAAATAACCAATTAGATGGGTATCATTTACTCGTGAATAACTTTTTATCCATACTTATTCATCTTCCTTTAAGATTCAAAGATTCCGACAAGATTTCTTAACATCTTGTTCAGTGTATTTCTTAGTCATTCGGTGGACACCCAATTCAGGATTTTCGTTTATACTCCGAAGCTTGTTTTTTTCCCCCGTTTCAATCCCATCTTACTGTTTCCGTTTGCAGTGTGGTGTGTGTATACTAACTCTTTATTTTTCTGCTCTGTCTAATTGTGTGCAGCAGAAAGGCCTACCAAACCTGCTCTTAAAACATCCTCTACTCTTCCTAGGGCTTACAGTTCAGGTACAATTACTAACCAATCTAAACCGAAAGCCACTCTATAGCTTTTATGCTTGTTTTTTATTTACTCAAATCCCAATCACATTTTTAGAGTAACTACTCACTTGCAGAATTTTTCTTATTATCCCAAATTGTTTTTAAGGATGACTAGAACCCCTGTCCTCACAATGGAAGTCTTTTTATACATACAGTACAGTAGTTTCGTTTTGTAGAACTGTTTTAATTTCCTGATTTGTTGTCCCCTTGAAGTAGGGCTCGTCTATTTCACCATATTTAATTTTTTTACAATTCGCAGTTTTTATTGAATAAAAAATTTGCAAATTCGTTGTGCAGTCAGACAATATGGCCAAGGTCGGTTTCGATATGAGTGCATTGACTTTAATGGTTTTTGGTTCTGCAAAGATTTCAGTTTTATAAATTGTACATTTGAGAATGTTGTTACGCAAAATCTAGGGAACATTTCCCTCCCATGAATATTTCGGTATAATTTTTCATGTGCATACATGTTTATTTAAATTACCAGATTTCTCTTAAAACTATGTTTTTTGGAAGAATTTCTTGTGTATTATTTATTATTCTACAAATATCAAAAACATGAAGTTTTTACGTATTTCCACATGTTTAAGCTCTTTCCAATACTATTTCGTACATTTTCTATAGGAATTATTTCGTTTGAAATTTTTTTATATGAAATTCTCAAATGTTATCTGTTTCTGTTCGAATGATATCTATGGAAAAAGAAGTTTTATCGATAATATTTAACTTTATGCTCATGCAAGGCTATCTTTGACAAAATCCCCGTAGAAAATACAACCACTAGGACATTACCACAACCCTCTTAGATCAAATTGTAAAAAATATAGAGACGGTTTTTTTTTCAGATTTGGTCTGATTTTACCCAATTCTGAACAATGATATATTTTAGAAAATTCACTTCTTAGTAAAAAAAAAGTGTACAAAATTGATGCTACTTTCTTCAGAACAAATCTTGTGGATCCACAATGGACCATTCTGTAGAACCAAGCCAGCAAATTTTATCGAAAAATTCCGCAAACTTGGACAAAATTTGCCGAATTTTCCGCAACAAACAACGAAACCGGGCTATGAAAAGTCATTTGAACAACCCTTTCACAATTAGACAAAGCAAACTGAAGTCTCTGTTTAGTTTTCTTAATGTCATGTACATGATTCTAAAATAGTAAGCCTGCCAAATTCCATGACATGGTGTTCTAAAAGGAAGTGTTTTAGCGTTTTTTGAGCTGGTAAGCGAACCTACTGAGAGAAAATTTAGTTTTTTGGTCATTTTTTTTGGAAAACATTTCCGAGATTTTTTTCTTTCAAGTTTTAGTTGTTGCCAATTTTGGCCTTCTGTGTATTTGTTTGATGTATACTTTGTGAGGGCGCAGGAAAATCGATTCGATTATCCGATGGCATTCCTGAGTCTTCTCGCTTTTGTAGTGAAGTTTCACTTAGCCCGCTTAAGTCCCGCTTATCTCGTGTTTTTTCAGATAGGGAAGGTCGCCAATCAAGCAAACCCACTCCTCCGCCAAAACCGTCTAGTTTGGTCGGAGGTCAGCACGAGTGCAAGATGATGCCTTCTGGACGAGGTATTAGCAGTTTGCTCGTTTGCCCAAATCTTGTTTTCTTGCCTCGAAATCTTGCGATTTTTGGTGTTGTTTTTGTGTTCATCAAAGTTTTGATGGTGCTGTAGCTTGTGTTCTTCCATACCTTACTTAAATGTTTTCGAGGGCCGATATCTCTGTCATGAAAAAACCTTGAAGACTTTGCAGCTTTTATCCATTCTGAGAAACCTAGTAATTCATACTCTTTGGGGATTTTCACACGTTGGTTTTGGATCGAATTTTGGAAAATGTAAAATGTATTTAACTTTTTACATTTGCAAAATTCCCACGCGATGTGATCAAACACGAAATGTGTAAAAATAACTTTTTAACCAATTTATTTATAGTGAAAAATATGCTTGACTTTCATGGTGTTTATTAGACTATTTCAACCTTCAAACTACACTTCTGAGAGAGAACATGAGAGGAATTTTTTCGTCAAATTATGAAAATTGGAAATTAGTTGTCCAGATTTCAGGAACTCTAATGGAGACTGCTTCATCAATTTAATTTTGTGCTAAGTTATAAAGCAAAATTTGTAATTGCGGGAACTTAATGAAAATCTTTCGTATGTGCCCCTTATGCTACATAAGTTTTAGAAAATTGATATTTTATTTACACAATAATGGTTTGATTTTGTTAATTAAACATTTTATGTACTGATTTTTTTTTCGTTTTTCAAATAGATTTGCAGATCACCCCCGAAATGTACAATCAGCTGCGGATGCTCAAGAAACGGACCAAAGATCTAAGGGTCGAGGTGCGGAACCTGCGCCGCATCACTCAAGCTCAAGCCTTAAACATCAAGGAAACAATAAGGGAAACTTTCGTCAAAATCAAGGTGTCGTGCTCAATCGCTGGCGTATAACACAGGTTTCATTTTGAGGAAACATGTTCATTTTCGGTTTATTTTTCTTGCAGGCTATGCTGGCCGCTGTAGAAGCTGACAACGACGTGGTGCGAGCCGAGCGCAACCGGGTTTCTCGTGAAGAAGAAATGTACCGACAAGACATTTCTCAATTGGAATCTAATTTGAGGCAAGTTGAGAAATGGTGAAAGTAAATTTCTATTTTTTTTTTTTATTAATTTCACCTCTAGGAACCATGGACGTTAAAAATTGAGACAATGTAATCCGGATTTTTAACTTTCATGGTCAATATGCCATGCAAGACTCTGATAATCCGAAAAATGAAACAATAACTGAAAGATACATGTATGTTATTAATGTAAACTAAATGGAAATTTGGAGTGTATTGTATTATAAACCGAATTATCCATTCATAGAAACATTGTTTATGTGACTATGAAATTTAAAATTCAATTAGGAATTGTTTAGGAAAATTCCACAAAAAAAATATTTTTTTTAAAAAATGTCATTTTTTGGAAAAATTATTAGCGTTTTTATGCAAATGAGACAAAATGTTAGAAATCAGAATTTTCATAACATTTATTAGACAATGTGCAGTATTTTTATAGGATTATATACATACAGTATTCATAATACATTTCAGCACACTTATCATATAAGAGCATTTTCCGTAATATTACGAATTAAATTTTTTGCAATGAACTAAATAAAAGGCAAAATTTAGATTAATTCTAACTAGTTTCATTTAACTTTTTCCAGCGAACTTGAAATTGAAGTTGAGGATCTTCGCAGCAATGTCATAAACAGGCGATGCCGGGTCAACATGAGCGAAGTGGAGAGCATGGCCCTCATCCTTAGCAAAGCCAGTAAAACTGTCGCCGATTTAAAAGGTACGTAATTTATTTCAGTAAATCTTATGTAAAGCATTTTTTTTTCTCCAAATATGATTACTAACTCCTAACTTCGTATTAATAATTCTTCCCTTCTATTGCAGGGCGATATCCATATCTTCAAGAAAACCTCAAATCTGTGATGGCAGCTGAGATGGAAGTCATTGTCAAGGAAGAAAAGTAAGTTCCATGCTACGGCAACATTATATACTGCATGACTTAAGTTCTGGCTACCTGACCAAAATATTTATTCCAAAATTAGTATAAGGTATATCTAAAACTTTAAACTTTTACGATTTGCAATGATGGATACTTTGAAATCTGTACACGAAAAAAAATCGAAAAATTCTAAAATACTTTTTAGTATTTGCTTGTGCGAAGTTTATACCGGGTGATTCATAAATCCATTGCAGGCTGTTTATATGTTTAAATTGCATTTAACTAAATGTACTGTTTGTTGAAATGTGCTAGATGTACTGTTTTGTTGACCTTGACATTTTTCTTGAAGGTTATTGAAATTGTAACTTTTTTAGTATTTACGTTACATTGATGGTTTCAATTAGTGAAATAAGTGCTGTTTTGTGAGCACAAAATATCATGCCGATTTAAAATCGGACAATAATCTAAAATGTTATGAGGTTAAAAAAACATGTGCAGCTCCCTATAAAAGGCTTCTCAGCAAAGACGTCTACATAACTCTGCTTTCCTGCATGGTTTCAGTGTGTTTAGCTGAGTGGAAGCCCTATCTTAGGGTGGCACATGTTTTTTTTCCTAATAACATTTTTGATAATGGTCTGATTTTAAATCCGTTATTTTTGTCCTTGCAAAAGGGCACTTATCATTTCAATAATTCAAACCATCAATGTAAGGTGAATAATAAAAAAGTTACAATTTCAATTACCTTCAAGACAAATGTCATCATGGTCAACAAAAGGTACATTAGCAGGTGCCCTATAGCCTTCTAAATAAATTTTATATGTTTAAATTTACTTAAATGCAATTTTAAAATATAAACAGCCTGCAATGGATTTATGAATCACCCGATTCATCGTTTTTAGACTAAAAAGTTGTCAACGTTCCCAGAATTTGTCACTTCCAAATTATGAAATTTCTCTCAAATCACCCCCTATTGATTAAAATTTCGAAAGCAACAATTCTTTTTCACAATGTAGAATTTTGTCCTCTGCGTTTCCTCTAATGCTTATGAAGTTGTTACTTTTCTTTGTTATTTTTTTGTACAAATAATCTTGCATAAAAAAATCGAAATCGATAAAGTTCATGGAGTTAAACGTGCCGTTCTTTTCACGTGTGAAATGTGACAAAAAAAAGTTACGATTCTGAAGAAAAACGGATGACACAATTTTACATTTTTTGGAAAATAGTTTCCGAGCAAGTGTTATTTGTTACCTTGGATGCTTTTGAAATTTTTACATTAGAGATATATTCTTAAAAATTCCGAATTCTCTTCCCTGATTGTTTCACCTACTTTATTGTGCCATTTTTTTTTCTACTTAGGTTTTTGAAGGAAGAGCCGGACCGGTTGGAGAACGCGCTACGCCGCTGCAAGAAGCTGACGGGAACGTTGGTCACCTTAAAACGGTATGCATCTCTCTGTTGATTTCATTTCTTTTCAACCCATCAATTTTTTTCTCCAGATCTTATTTTTCAAACGAATACCGTACATTAGTAGTTGTTCGAGCTTTTTACGTGGTTGTTGAGACATGACTGCAGTTGCCGCATGCGTTGTTTTTCTCTGTCCTACTCGTGATGACTGTGTGACTGTTGGTGGTGGGAGTTAGCGAAAGTGTTCTCGTTCGTTTAGATTTGATAACATTTCCGATTTACATGAAAAACCGTTACTGTTCATTCAAAGTCCTAAGGTTTGGGTGCGATTTCATGACTTCCTTTCGATGTGGCTTTTCCCTTCGTCCTGAGCTGTTATCTGTAGGCTGGTAATGGCATATGCAAAACTTACTTGAGATAAGTTTTAAGTTCAAACTGCTTGGAAAGAACGAAATTTTAAGTGAAGAGTTACCTGGGAATTTTTCTAATGAAAAACTTACAAAAGCGATTGTGAAAATATCAAAAATATGCAAAAATAGCTGTTTATCAAGTGGTTCTTGCGAAGAGTTATTTTTATTTGCATAATTTTAGTCAATGTTTTGGAATAATAAGGCAGAAACTTCCAAAATTGGTCGTTTTTAACGTTTTAAATAAATACCTGCAATTACGGCGTGAAAATTATACAAAAACAAATTAATGACTTTAATTGTTATTGTTGGTAAAGATAGTTTTGATTTTAAATGCTGTCTTTGAAGTTCATTCTCTTTAAGAATTTTTAAAAGATGTTCTCAGCCAAAATATTCAATATTTTCATTATATTCAATATTAGATGAACGGATATTTCTCGGCATTAAAAGTTTTATGTATTTAAAGAAATTGTTAAATTCTTTATGAAATTATTTTCACATGTTACGAGTAACAACCACAAAACTGTTTATTCTTTAAACAAAATATATAAGTTTAATTCAAAAATAGAACGCATTTCAGATAAAATCTGATTGTTTCATCATGTTTGGAAGGTCAGTTTTGGTAATGCCATTGCCACGTTTAGTCACGTGTTTTTTGTGTGGAATTATATTTCCGTAGCACTCCCGGGTTACTTTAGTTGGTTCCCAGACTGTATGCTCCCATTGTAAAAAATGTACACCGACAGTTCACGTTAAATTAATACAACATTTTCATAGATGAAAATTGCCTTAAATTCTTTTATCTCTCCAGCACTTCATGCTTTACCTGTCATAAATTAAAAATCTTCCCCATTTTTAAGAAAAATACTATGATGGGTATTTCTTAGGGAGTAGTAGGGTGAAAGCTCTGCTTCAGAAAACGCAAAATTTAAGGCAATTTTTATTTATGCTATTTTTTTTTATTTTATTGCCGGGAACTGTCAGTGTACGGCATGGAACTGCCTAAAGTAACTCTCGTTTTGCCCATAAAACAGCTTAAGTAGTTTTCAATTTTGCACGTTTGTTTTCATTTGCCAGAATCCCGAGCTATAGCAAACAATGAGCAGGATGATGTCAAATTATCTTTATAATTCATTGAAGTACTCAATAAGCTGCCAATTAATTGCCAGACAAATAGCTGTTAATGGCTGCTTTGCTGCAAAAGCAGTAATGTAATTTCTAATCGTTAGTTGTTTTGAGTTATTGACAAAAATTGTTAAAAGTGGGTGACATGCATCGCATTTTGCAAAGCTACTGTCAATGCCATTTGTTGATTTTGAAGGAACAAATTATGTACCACCAAATATAGTCACCAAAATACAGGGTGTCTTTTGATTTTCGTAACAAATTTAATGGCCGTTAATTGAAGTCATTATGATATGCAATAATGTTATCAGTTTGAATTGAAGACTTAGTTCATGTTTGATGTAGTTTTGCAAAATGCAATGCGTGTACCATGAATCTCATTGTGGTCACTTGGCCTGTCCAGGTTCATGTATCCTATGGTGTGTCCAGGGTATTAGTTTGATGTTTCCATGGTAGGTTATTGTTATGTTTGCAAATATTTTCAAAAATTAGAGAATAAATTGAACAAATGTTACAAATTAGTAGTTTTTCTTTAAGTCTAACATAAGTAGTTTTTTTAAAAAATATGCAAATTAGTGGTTTTTTTCACATTTTATTATAGATATTTCTAAAGTAATATTTGTTACGTACATAAACGCATTCTATTAAGAGATGTCCTAGTCGTCAATTCTTTTCAATGGGAGTCATTCAAGGAGTCATAATTTTAGGCATAAAATGAAATATTTTATATAAAATTTTGATTTTGTTAGATTTCTTCGACAAAAAGCTATTTTCTAATTTCTTTTTATAACTTTAGGTTAGAACTATTTGTGCTTGCTTTTGCACGTGTTGTTGTCGTTGCAAAAACTCCCATTTTTCGTTCACTAACCTACTAATTATCCGACTAGTTAGTTGCTTAGCACGTTCATGATGGTCTCAAATTTGGGGGAAAGTTTGAGATTTTAATTTCGGTTCGATCCATTCTTAGTCCATTCTTATGAATCCAGAATATTTCAAATTTTTGATTTCTCATTTGAAAACTGCCCTTCGTCTTCGCCATATTATCACTCTGTACAATGACATGATTGTAATGCTGCTTTTTTCATCTCTTCTGAACATTCTCGTCAATTTGTTGTACCACTCTATCTGGCCATTAAAATAGTTTCACTATAACGAGTGCGTTTGAACTATGGCCGAGCTCCAATTTCTTTTTATTTCTCATTCTTAGCTGTATCTTTTCTTAGAGTACGAACCGAGTTTGCAGTTTTCAAATTGCACGGTGCCCATAAAGTCTCTCTGCTTTATCGTACTGTAGACTCCAGATTCTCTTAGAAATGGATCTTGGAAACGCCGGATAATACGCAATTTTTAAGGAAAACTTCAAAATTATGAAAAAATCTTAATAGTTTTTAAATGTGGTTTTGTTAGAAAAGTATTTTGTATTTGTAAAAATTATCTACAGTGGAAATTTCATCAATTGTTATTATACTTCTTGGGGAAGGGGGGAGATGAAATGGAGTCGTTCAAAAAAAAAGGGGTTGAGGGTGTTTCAAAAAGATGGTTTTCAAATAAATGATTCTTATTTATTTATTTTTGGAAAATATTTACGTCAGTTAACTTTTTTAAATTTTATTAGGAGGGAAAACGTGTTGATTTTCGATGAAAATAATATCTTAGTATGGAGGAACTTTGATGATTTTTGGAAAAAAAAATTATCTACCGTATATTTTTTCCTAATTTGGCGTTGTTGAGTGATAATAGTGGATATTCCACAATCCGGTTTATCGGTAGTCACCTTACCTGTACAAATAGTTCCTAGACTTTGTGGGCATCCTGTACTTTTTTTCATATACCTCATCGTTTTCACTGCTCTTTGACAAGTTTTTGGAGACGTGCATGACACGATCAGTGCTAACTAACGGTCGATTAAGGATTAAGTCACTAACACTATCATATACTAACCGGCTTTTATCGATATTTTTGAATATCTTTTTTTTTGCAACTGCTTGCCATGCCCATCAAACAACCATCGTTTTAATTTTTTTCATAGCGTTTTTGGCGGTCATCTTGGGGCTCTTTTTCGTCGATTACATCTTGATAACTTTTTTTTTAATTTCGAGTTATCTTTCCGTTGATAATCCACGTGGATAAATTTTAAATTGCCCAGATTTTGGAGAAAAAAATCCTGAGCAATCAGAATGTGCTAATTTTATCAATATGCCCGATTTAAGGAGTGTGCTAAACCCTATAACAGTAATGCTATAAATTAGAAAAGCAGTTTCTTGTATAAATAACACTGTTAAGGACTCTTGTCATCCGCTTTTCATCCGAATCTTGATAAATTTTTATGTTTATCCGTTAATTTAAAAATAAGTAAATAGTCATGGGAACGTTGTAACGTTTCGTTCTATCTTGTATGGAAAAACTGATTGTAACTGATAAGAGTGATAGTAAATTGAAAACTGATTGTAAAATGGTAGTAAACTGGTTTCTGTTCAAGATGAGCAACAACTTGAAGCCAAACTGTTTGAAACCTGGTTATATTTGATACAAATATCCTCAGTGTGAAATCAGTTTTTAATAAGTCTTTTTTTCGATAAGGGGTAACATGTTTATTTTTATATAAGGGAGAAAATTTCTGCACATCAGATTATAAATTATGAGAAATTTCATCCAACTTGGTCATCAGATGGTTGCTATGTAGGATATTTAATGAATAACTGTTCCTAGGCAGTAATACTGCATTCAGATTATGGAATGAAGTTAGTGGACATAGTGGAAATGAGCAAAACTCAGAAGAATTTAGAGGAATTTATCATTAGATGAAAAATTGATGACAATTCTACATTGGGTAAAACTGTTTTCCAAGTATTTCAGGAGTTGCTTTCGAAGTTTCCAACATTACTTGTATACGGTTTAGCACCTATTTTAAGTTCAGGTTGTTGAAAACTGGATTTGACTACGAGTTTCAGCCACGAATGCATAAGTTTTCAATTTTTTAAAGAAAAGTAAAAACCGTATTTTTGTGGGATGACCTTTATCTCCAACTGTATTGCTGAAGCCCCAGCATCCATTTTTGCTATGTTTCACATTTTGAAAATTAAGGGGATAAGAGCGAGACAAGGAAGCATTCATTTTTAAACTTTTGAAAACTAAATTGGTAGAACGATATATCGAATATTTTTTTGTGGAATGCTTCCAAACCATGAATACGAGTTATATACACCATTTTTACAATCTGTCTTAGTTTAAAAAACTGAGAAACAACACTAACCAAAATTTGTTTTCACTGACACAAATTCACAGACATATTTATTAAAACAATTCTTTAACTATGGATAGCCCGTTTTGGGGGATGCAACAGATATAATTTTGCAACAGCTAGATAATACAGATTTTGAATGTTTTTCAAGAACAAAAACGATTCTTGATAATTTTTTCATGTAGTGGTAAAAATTTGATTTAAACATTATCATTGAAATTACTTATATCCAAAATGTTCATTATGTTAGACGGCTTGATAAAAAAAATATAAAAACCACAAAATTACTAACAAATTTCGGTAACAATTTTATTGCTAATCAAACTGACCAACATAAAGTGGACCAATACCTGAAATTTTTAATCCGCATTTGGACATTTCTATCTTAAATGTTTCTAATTATTTTAGGAGATCAAGTCATGCTGTTTTAATGACAGCCATTATCACCTGCAGAATCGTTTTCAATCCAAATTTTCCGTATTTTCTATTTTAGCAAAAATGATAAAAACTTAACCTATCGTTAATTCTTATAGAAAATATTTCAGATAGATACTTGATTTAACATTAGCTATAAGGACAATTTGAAACTTGCAATGATAGAAATTTTTGTTAATTTTTCCAGATATAAAAATATTTTTATGTGAACAGTTTGTTTTCCTAAAATGTAACGAATTGTCAAGTTTTCTAACAGAATTTTCACAATCAGAAACTGCTATGATATTTTTATATCAGAAGTTTCATTGAAAATTTCTATAATTGCATCTAGTGTTCAGCGTTTCACTAATTTCGGCTGTGTTGGAGGATGGCCTCTCATGCTGCGAGTATGAGAGATAAACCACAAATTTATTAATACTAGGAAACTGAATTTCATAAAACTTTTCGTTTAATTTGCCTAACTTCAGACACCTACATGTAAATGCTTTCATTGCTATTATAATTACCGTCTGTATCCAGTGTCGAATTATCCGGGTAGTTGATTAACCGGGATCTTTGGAAAAAGTGACAACAGAATAATTTTTTACGAAAAATGAGTAGAATCTTCCAAATATGTACAATTTTCATATACTGTATAGTATAAAAAAACCTAAATTTCTGAAAACGAAACAGTTTTTCCTTAAATTATACAAGTTTTCCAAACAACAATTATTCTGAAAAAACTATCGTAAATTTTCAAATAAAACGACAATAGTAGACCTAAAACAAAAACATTAAAAAAAATGTAAATGTATAAACATAATGACAACGCGTGCTTGCATTATTATTTGCGCAGTTCTATTTACGTTAATGCCATATTTTTGAGGTGTTACTGTAGGCAAAACGGAAATATATTCTACGGAGATAAATTTCTGGCTTTTTCTTCCAACATGACCGAAATTGCGTTTGGCACCTAGATGCAGACGTCATATCGGATTATTTGGCATTGTTAAATTTAAGTTTTTTAAACTGCGTCTTGCTCTGACCAACTCTTGAGCACTTTGCCTAATCCTAACCTAACAGCAATAATAATTCATGTTGCCTGGGTTCCAGCCTGGCTTCGGTCCAGGAGCAGCGGTTACCCCCTACCTCACCTGGGCTTGAACAAAGAGCCGCTTCTCTTCCTTCCTCTGCCTCCATAGCCGAACAGCAGTTTGATGGCTTGTCTATTGGACCTGATGGCCAGTTCTCCAAGGTAAGCAAGAACTCTTTTATTTTTCAGCGCTTTGGTTTTTTTTTTCTGATTTTTTTCACATCAGAGCTCTTCGCCACTCTTGACTTGTTGTGAGTTGCAATCGGAGCTGTCATTGTCACTGCTACTGCTGCTGCATCCGTGTTTTTTATATTTATTTTATTGCCTCTTAGACCTGTCCCGCAAACTTGTTACCATCCCTCATTGGCAGCAGTTGGCTTTGTGTTTTATGCTTTTTTTTTCGCATTGCTGTGGCTCCAGTATCGTTTTCGGATGGTACCCTTAGTGCATGCCTTGCTGTTCGGTGGGTCGGGTCCCAGAAAATTCAGGGAATGACCAGAGAGCTCTGCCATGGTAGTGCTTAGGGTTTCAAAATGGATCGGAAATGACTTGATGTACTATTCACGAGAAATCCGTATTGCTTGTTGCGAGACTTGATGTCGATCAGGTTGACAGTTGATCAAATTTCAGTTAAGTTTTGATAAAGACAGTCAAAAATTGAGTATTGCAAGATTCTATTGGAAGGATGGACAATGAAATGGTTTAGAAATGACTTATTTGATGCTGTTATTTAACGGGTTGTTATAGCTAAATGCAATGTCATGGTTGCCAGTTGGTAACCAGAAATGACTTCACATGCTACTCCAGACAAATCTTTATTATTTATTATAAGCCTGTTTGCGTTGTCACACTGTTTGGTTGTTTTATCCAAAAATAGTCAAATGGATCATGATGTGACTTACGATGAATCCATATTGGTTGTTGAAAACCCCAATTATAATGTCAAATTGGTTGTCAGTTGATAAAAAAAATTGTCTTAGTTTGGACAACTGCATTGGTCTCTTCAAAATATAATTGGAATAATCCAACACTGATTTCTATTTGATTTCTTTCATCAATGAATCAGTCCAGAAATGACTTTTCGTACTACTGATGAAAAATGTTATTACATCATTCTTGATATTTATCTATGGGTATCGGTAACTACCAAACTAGTAAAATGTCTTACTCTGTGTCAAGCTGGGACATACATGTATATGAAGTTTGACAAAAGTTGTCAAATTATCATCGAACTTTAGATGTCAATCGGAGTGATCAAGAAATGACCACTGAAACTGACCCTATATTCATATTGGTTGCTACGAGTATTTAATTTAAAGGTCCATCAGGTTGTCTGTTGTTGATGCTCTTTAGAATAAGTATTTGACATGAACTTTCCGCAAACCATGTCTGCAGTCGGATATAATTACAGTATGACGTGGCATTGGAAATAATTATGATTGAATTTCTAATAAGTTTACTTTAGCTGCACAACCAATTTTAGCACATTGCTGTATCAATGCACATTTTCGTTTCATTGTACTGTGGTAGGTTAACTTTTGAACACTATTAATTGTGCTTTCTTGATCATAAGATTCATACAGTATACCATAGAAACAAAATCGTATTTGTTTGGGAAAATGGCAACCACGTACAGCTGGTATTGCAGTACAATTTGATTGAATTTTGAAATATTTTTTTAAATTTTGAATTATTTTATTTCATTGGTTGGACGTTCGAAATAGTTTGAAATAGAATTTCATTTCAGTTTTAAATAAAAATTCGTTAAAATCATATCATCGAATTTCCAAACTCAAAACATCACTTCTTATGCATCATTGATTTTTTTTCTTTTAATCAGGTTTTGAAACATTTTGAAACTTGCATTTATTCCTGTTGAAGGAATTTCGTGTGAGTGGATGAAATGATCTGAAGTCATTTCAAATTTTGTTGGACTTTTCTTCGGAATGAATTTTCAAAAGTTGGGTGTTTGGTAAATTTGCCGTTGAAAGAGGGGGGTGATTTTGATGTCGCTTTTTAGTCATTTGCCATGTACTTCAACCTGTTCTGGTTGGAAAAGTTTGCATGAAAGAATGCTGCTATGTGGACATTTTTTTTTCTCGCCATATTTTATTTTTTATTTTTTTCGTTTTTCTTTCGTTTTTTTTGGGAATTTTTCTTTCGTTATTCCTGATCTTCGTAGCCCCCCTTACCCTTCTCCTCCATGCAGGTTGAGACAGAGACTTTTCCCCGTATCTATCCCCGCTATATCCGTTGGACATTTTTGAAGAGATCTATGTGTTTTTTTTTAATTTTTTCATCCTTGTGTCTATCTATATATTTGCGTCTTGGCATTTTGTATACGTGTCACTTTTCGTTTTTTTTTTTTTGGAAGTGACCCGTGTTTGAAAGCGAAACGGTTTTGCTGCCCATGTTTTTTGGAATGATATATCCTTCTTTATATATATATATTCTCTTATCGAATCTATGAAGACGTGTTTTTTTCCTAGTTTTGGTGTCTTTTTTGTCCGCCATGTTAATCAGCTGGACTATCTGGCCACACTGGATTTGAAATGTTTTTCCCATCTCTCTTTTTTTTTTGGCTTTTTGTAGTCGAGCAGGCGAGGCTGGAAGTGGAGCACAAACTTCAGGGACAATATCGAGTAATTTTTTGTCTCTCTCTCTATATATCTATCTCTTTTTTACACATTTGTCCCTCCATTTTTTGTCATCCCTTTGTAACGATTTTCGGACATTTTGGGGCCAAAGACTCCCTGGATTTTTTCTACTAGGTTTCAAAATGGCCGACGCTTAACATATTGGAGGATGGGTCGACTTTTCTCCTAAATTCAACCATGCCCTTTTGCTTACTGGAAAATATCTGTCGCAGATTTGACCCGAGTACGAAAGCAAATTACAGTGCTCTCGAACAACCGGCATTCTCATCCAATGAGAATGCTTAAAATTGTAACTTGCCAAAAACCGAAAATCTCTGGTGGATGTAAGTTGTAAGGAATGCCTGTCTGGCGGATTTTGTAGCCTGGGGGCACCGCCAGACTTTCTACCTCCAACTTACTGAAGGTGGAGGTAGAAAGTCTGGTGTAAGCCTAAGGGCATTTGACGTCATGAAGGTAGAGGTAGAAAGTCTGTTGGTGCCCTCAGGCTACAAAATTCTCCATACAGACATTCCTTACTACTGATGAATAGTCCGGTTGGAGGGTATGTGAGGATTTCCACAAAAAAAAGCTTTCGGTAATTTTTTCGGTATTTGCTCGAACTTCTCTAAAAGTCCACCAACATCGTACCTCGCGATGGCCGGAAGTTCTTCGGTGCTTTTGGTGGGCTATTTTCGGTGATTTTTCGTATTAACACTTTCCCAAAAACAATTTTTTTCGCCATTTTATTTCTCGAATTTGAACACGGAATTTTCGCGGATTTGCCAAGGTTTTTTATCGGATCTTGAGAAATGTTTTTTTCTGAGATTTGATCGAGTGAACTCTATTTTGCTATCGTCAGTTTTTCCCCCCTCACTATTTCATCCCTCATTTGTGAACTCTGCTGTTCATCACCCTTTTTTTCGCCCCCCATGGTTTTTTTGTATTTTTTTTCTATAAATAAGAAAATCCCTCACTTTTGTGTCTTTTTTGAAGAAACACGATACATACATGTTTTATCGTTTTTTGTGTTTGAACACAGCAGCCATTGGAGGGCGTTTTCGGCCAATGGATGGTCTGAAAAGGTTTGTTTTTATTTTTTCGTGGTTCACGCTTTTTTTAAAAAAAGGAAAAAATATGCTAATTAGGGACGAAATGAAAAATAGACTGGTTTGACTTGATCAGTTCTTGTTAACTCGACGCGTTTGCCAAACTCCCTTTCGATTTGCTTTTTATTTGCCAGTACTTAATTTATTCAACCTAGTTTTGTTCTTTGCTCGATGCTGTCCACTGAAAAATGACGAGTCTTTTAGTTATTTCGTGTTGTTTTTCATTTTCGCTTGCCTGCAAATCACACTAATCTTGATTTCTACATGCCATCCATACGCGAAATGCAATGGTTGTTGTCCTTAGATATCAACTCCAAAGATTGGATATGCTCAACCTCCAAAGAGGCATTTGTCCAAAATGGATGTTTGTCCCAATGAAAATTGTCTCGAAGGATTATTGCGTTTTCCGATCTCTTGTCAGCTGACGGAAATCATTGGGCTATGTCATTTCTGGAAAAATGACATCTTGAAGAAATGTGAAAATTGCTCAATAGCCTATACCAAAAACTCTTCAGATTTTGGGGTGCAGCGTCGATGTTGCATTAAGAAAAAGCTCGTCAACTACATGTAGTTGAATTTTTGTCAACTTGCTCTTCTGGTGCGTCTGATCAAAAAATGGCGTTGTCGCTAGCGTAGTCATTGTCAATGTCAGATTCACGTTGAGCAGGATTTGTTACGTTGCCGGAGAACAAAATTAACAGCTCTGTCCAATGTTTTTCGTTCAATAGTTGATGGTCAAAAACCTTGTTCACATAGTTGGGAAACATGTATCGTACTGTAGAAGGACTTTTCATTAATTTTGACGCATTTTCTTGTCAGGCAATACAGCTTAAAGTAAACTTGGATTTTGTAGATAACGAACAATAATAATTTGAAACAAATCTTAGAAAAAATTGTAATTATCTTCTAACTATTGTTTTAGAAGTAATTTAAATAGAAATTAATACGGATATACGAGTGAATTCCATTTTTCACAAAGTTGTTATACAACACTACTTTTCATTAAATGTCATCTGTAATTTATTTTAGGAATTTTTAAGATCAATTTCCTTTTTATGTAAAACATGCGAATAACTTTTGCTGTTCTCTAATTTTGAATATATCCAGGCAATTGTTTTCAAGATTATTGCAGTAAAAGTTACAACAAAAAATAGTCGAAATTCAATTTCTGAGACCTGAAGGAATTAAATACATTAAACTTCCCACATGGAAAAGAAATAGGGCCTACATCCCAATAATGTCTTAGATTGGAACATTGTAATGCATTAATGTTTTGCGTTAATGTTTTGACAAGAATACAATGTCTAAATGCTTTGACAAGATTACATTTTGAAAGTTGGATTTCAAAATGCATTTGGAATTGCACTACATTGTTAATCTATGCATATTTTCCAAATGCATTTATTGCAATGAGGGTTTATAAAAATATAAAGTTAGAAAAGAGTCAATTAAGAAAAGTTCTTGTCGGCGTGAATCTGACTCCAAAAGAACATTTTTATCGGGTTAAGCAATGGACCTTATGCAGAGTTACGCATGCGCCTGCGTCACGTGATCTTTTCATCGAATCAGCAGTTAAAGGAACGTGCCTCCGGGTAATTTTCGCCAATGGAATGAATGGAATGTCACGTGATGAAGGCATGTTGACCAAATCTACATAAGGTCCATTCGTTTTGGTGGCGATCGAGTGTGCGATGCTTCCTCGATGGCATTCCGTATCCTATACCGCTTCCGGTTGCGAATCCTATTGACCCATGTAGACCTTGTTGCGTTCCCTGCCCATGCAGTTCTGGACGGGAAGAGCGGAGCTGTTTGCAATAACCGATGTGTCCATTGCTAATAGAATGTTCCTTGTCTGCTTGCAGGCTGCTAGTTTCTCCGGGGAAGTAAGTAGACAATCTTCAGTGTCCGGCGACAGCACCCGGGGCTCTTCGAAGGGAGAGAACGCCTTGGACGCCCTTCTGGACGAGCTTCAGATCGCTGCCAAGCCCGATGTCAAGTCTGAAATCTACGCCAACACCAGAGGCTTCAAGCGCCTGCCGTCTTACCCCAGCAGCGACTCCCCGCTCAAGGGTCAGGTGGTGTCCCAAGGGCCTTCCGGTTCGGTCTCCCTCACTGTCACCACGGCACCCATCAACAAGCTGCAGGTGAGCGACTCCGGCTCCCGGCAGTCGGTGAGCTTGTCGCCGTCGCCCTCACCGGTTCCTCCGGCCGACGGCAAGCTGTCTCCACAGCCTCCAGAACTCTTTGCTCGAGGCGGCCTGAGACAGACTGTCATTGAAGGGCCCAACGGCACGGGTCCAGAAAAGGGATCCTCCCTCAGCCCAGCTTCCGCCGGAGGAATCGGTGGTCAGATCAAGAAGGTTCCACCGCCACCGCCTCCCCGAACCAGCAGCAAGTCTCCTCTGGTGTCGCCGACGTCTCCAATGTCCCCTTCTGGAAGGTTGGCCACCCACTTGCCTCGAACCAGCAGCTTGCAGGTGGCCAACTACAACATCCCTCCGACTGGTGGGATGACCGATGGCGTCCCCAGGCCCACCACCAATGGGGCGGCCAACGGCCCACGCAGCCGAAAGTCGTCTCTGGAAGCCAGCAGCGGCAGGCAATCCTCCATCAACAACGGCGAGAAGGAAGGCCCGGGCGTGCTGCGCACTGTGGCCATCAGCGACGAGAACCTGCGTCGTGACCAGCTGTCCAGCAACAGCAGCAGCAGCGAGAGCGTGAACTCGCAGGAGGGCGTGCAGACGAAGCAGGCCAAGAATGCCGACAGCGGCGCGTCGGACGTCGAGACCAAGAAGACGCCGCCGACGCCGCCCACCAGGAACCGTCAGGAGATCCTGGAGCAGCGCCACCAGGAACTGCTTCGCCGCCAGCGCCAGCTGCAGGAGCAGTATGCCCGCCTGCAGCAGATGCAGAGGGGGCAGACGTTGCAGCGCTTCTCCCCGCCCCGCTCGCCGGCTGACCTGAAGAAGACCGGAAGCGAGAGCAACATCCTGTCCAAAGCTGGGCTGGCCATGAGCGCCACTTCCGGCTCCCTCACCCACCTGGCCCCTCTCGGCTTGGCCACCAATCCCTTCGCCCACAATAGCGCCATGACCTCTTCGGCGCCATCGTCCACCTCCACCACCACCGCCACTTCCGTTGGGCCAACCACCAACAAGATCTACGAGACCGACATCTTGTGAGCGGACCACTTCCAGAGTGCTTCGTTTCGTCGCTGGACACTCCCTTACCGGAACTGCCAAATGTTATCGCTACACTATGTTCGATGCTCAAAACTGAAGCCAGAGATGTCGTTTTTCAGTGTTTTCGACCTCTCCGGCAGCCGCCATCTTCTGTTACCAACCGTGGCATTGGTACATCTTCCACACTGATGTCGCGCGTGGGACTGTTCCCCGATTCCTCAATGGCCTCTTTCCGGAAATGTGGCTGACAGTGTAGCATGTTGGTCCTGACTCCATGGACCGAGACGTTTCGAGGCCTGATTTTCTGCCAAAACCAGTTACTGACATCGGTGGAAGTACTCGACGGTCATCCACCACGAGGAAGGGCAAGGGTAGTGAATGCAACGCCTCGCCAGTGCTTGACTACATCTGCCTTCCATGGATTGGCAACGAGGGCCGGACCCTTCAGAATGTCATTGATAGGACAGGTTCTACAGAGAAAATATCCACAACTTCGAAAATATTTTTTTGGTTGTTTTATGAAATAACAGAATGGAAAGATAGTCAAATTTGTTGTCAATTTTTTAAAGCTTTTTGCATGGACATAAAATTTCAAGAGACGGTGGAGTCAAGTGAGGTCTCATTTTTATGGACCTTGTACTTGATGTCAACAGATTTATGGTTATGAAGGATGTGTAGATTCAATGTACAAGTATTTCCCTACATGTTGCCATGTATGGCCTTATATGCAAATATAATTGAAGTATTTGTTAGCCTCCATCAGAAAGTTTACAGTCATGTACATGTACATGTATGGAACATGGCGAATTTAACATTTTGTCACGCATGTTTCAACCATCTTTAGAACGTGACAAACTTTACTGCATTTGACCTTGTAAGTTCTGCCATTTTTGGAATGTTGTTAATATTGCCATATCTGGCAATCAACGTTTTTTGTCATTTTCCTGTCAAATTCTTGCCTATGAAATGTTCCTGTTTTGAACACTACATGGAAAATAACACATCGCACCACACTTCAAAAGTGATGCAATTCAAAAAATGACATTTTATAAAGCAAGTTAAAATAAAATGACAAGATGAGATGAGTGTCATGAAAGTAGCCTCAGATGTGCCGTTTTTACTGAATGTAGAGCTTTTTTCGCTCAACTTGAATCGGCTTAAACCGGAAATTGGCCATGTTTGAGTTGTGTCGATTTTGAAGCGATCGAAGAGGCGATATAGTGGCATAACTATTGCCTGCCATGCTTGGGCAGTGACATGTAAGACCAGACATGGTTTCTGTCAAATGTGGACGTACATGATACATAATATGGGATACATGTATGTGCATCAAGAACATACAGTATCTTTGAAGTGGATATTTTCTCTGGGGTTCTCTATCCACCGTGTGCTTCACCCCACACCGTATACTAATCCTCCCACGTGACAGCCCAACATACGGTGAAACAGGGATGCCAGATTCCCTGAAGAAGATTCTTCTTTTGGTTTCTTTTTTTTTCAAGTGGCTGGTACTTCCTCCTTGTATTTCCACAACACGCTAACCCTTCTTCCCCACCATCAAGCAGTGTTTCTTATCGGTGTTGAATAACTGTGGCATTTCTGTGAATTAGTGTCCTCGCCTCTCTCTGTCTCTGTCTCCATTACAAGCACCTCTTGATCAGTGTCAACTTGCCCCGCTGTCATATCATCGCAGAATCCCTTTCGACCAGAGACTTTTTACCAGCTTTTTGTGCCATTCAACGGAATCTTTTCCCCCTTCTCTGATTGGATTGGAGCCCACCATAAAACCGGAAGTGAAAGTCACGTGTTAAAGCTGCGTTCCAATAAGCACTTTTACATTCGGGGTGTTAAAGAAGCTGCCTGAGGGAGTTGAAGTTGCTGGAAGTGTGTGTCTTGAGAAGCTGGATTGCTTCGGACGTTGATGAGATGAGTTTTTTGTAAGTTGTGACGTTGTCTGGTGCTGAGTGCGACTTGGAAGCTGCGACTGATGACTGATGAATTGAAATCTCGATTATCCGGGATCACTTTTTACCTGCAGACATTGCTGAACTAAACCAGATAAAAGGAAAATGCGAAATTTTCTTTATAAAACTGATGAATTTTTGAAAACTACACATTTTTTTTTTCAGAAAATTATATTCGATTTTACTTAAAACATTACAAATTTTAAATTTTATTTCAAATTTACATGTATGTATTGCTTTGAATATTTTTTTCTGATTTTACTTTTGGAAACTTAGTGTTATTTTTTTTTTATTTTTTTTTTGTTCTCATTGTACGGATTCTCCGGAGCAAATACACTTCTCTAAATTCCCGGTTAATCGAATTCCAACAATTCAATTCTTTACCCTGCTTTCATTTTGAAACGAGTTTTCCAACAGTTGAGCATATATGCTTTTATTTCGAAACGAGTTGTTCCAAGAGCTTTTTTTTTATAAAGTTATCAAGAACTTCTTCAATTTTCGGACCTGGTTTGAGAATGAGCATATGCTTTAAGACGAGTTATTCCTAGAGCTTTTTCTCCCGGAAAACAACACGAATTTCATCAGTTTTTGGACCTGGTCTGAGCATGAGCATATGCTTCGAAATGAGTTGTCCCTATAGTATTTGTTCCAGAAAAAGCAAACAAGAATTTCATCAATTTTTGAACCTGGTCTGAGCATGGGCGTCTGCTTTGAGACGAGTTGTTCCTAAAGCTTTTTCTCCAGAAGCAAACCAAGAATTTCATAAATTTTCGGACCTGTTTAGAACATGAACATATGCTTCGAAACGAGTTGTTCCAAGTCGCATCAGCAGGAATGTAAATCGTAGATTGTTCCGGGGCAAAAGGCCGACAATTCGAAGGCAATATTCTACCCACAAAGCAACGCGACTATTGCCACGTGGTTGCTCTTCACGTTGTTACAATTTACCCCCACGGAAAATATCTCATTTTTTTTTCTTTCTTTTTCATCATTCTGTCCATTTTACGAGTCTCGATCTTGACCCATTTTATTGTACACGAAATTCGTTTCAATGGCTTTTTATCATCTTTAATTTTCACGAATTAATTGTTGATTAGTTATGAATTCATTATTCCGAAATGTGTGTGTGAAAAAAATCGAACTGTTTATTTTTCACGTTTCTACGAAGCGGAAAAAAATGCCCTAAAAAAAGACAATAATCAAACATTTTAACGACATGGCGAGTGTTATTAGTGGCGTTTTTCAAGAGCTATCTTTGAGCTTTTACTCGACGTTATTACTATTTACGTAGCTTATTATTGATGATGATGATGATTATTATTATTATTCGAATGTTTGTTGTTGAAATTCCAACGAAAAAAAAGAATACCCGCAGGAAATCTTTGTTGGATTTGTGGATTTTATAAGAAAAAAATACAAAATCGAAGCTTTAAATACATTCGCTGATTATTAGATATAAAAATGAACGGAAGGATTGATGCAGACACGGAGCAAATGCTTCGGTTAATGAATAAAGATTCTGCATTTTGTTGTAGCTTTTAGATATTCTTTTACGTATTTCCAAGGCGTGATTGAGAACGCCTGAGACGGTGGCGCTATCTAGCGGTGGTTGTGAATTGAGCTATTTGCACACATTTTTTCGTTCCAGTAATTTTGTTTCCATTTAATTTTTTTTTTACAGTAAATTGACCGAAGTCGAGTATATTTAAAGAAAATGTTGAAAAACAATAGACTCCCGATTATCCGGAGTTGGATTAACCGGGTTGTGCTTGTGCCAGTATCGGCGCTGAGCTTGTTCTTATGTTTTTGAATTATTCTTATTTCTTGTAAGTTTTGGAAAATAGCTATTTTTTTGGTCGATTTTGGAAAATTGTCCATAGCATACTTTGCGGGACCTGTTGTTTTTGCAATGTTTATTGATTATAAGTCTCCGCAAATGTTATTTTCGGGAAATTTTCCGTCCAGATTAGTGTAGGAATTGCGAAATTTCCCGAATTTCTGGAAAGTAAATGTCTGCAAATATCTCTCCTGAAAACCACCAAATTTGATTGTTTGCGTTTCAGGGCAGTGAAAAATGAAATAAAAACAATTGGCAAACATGCATGTCTCTGAACTCGTTACGAGAGTGTGGCATGTTTTGACATTGCTCGTGTTCTGCATCTCAACACTTTCAACTGTTTTTGTCCTATGTTTCATAACAAAATGTGCGTGCTTACGAAAGGATCCAGAAAATAAGCCAAACTGGTAATTAGTGTAAAAAAATCATTAAAAAAGTTTGACTTTTTGAGTGTTGATTACTCCCGTGTTTCGTAAAATAATGTTTGAAATGTTGGGACAATTAGCAAATAAAAGTATGGTAATGAATGGTTCACGTGATTAGGTGTCGTGATTTCTGTCGGAGATGTAGCCTGCCTAATTATGAGATGGCTCTCAAGCACGGTATGTATGCGAAAATAGTTCACATTTAATTGTTCGTTTGAAGTGGAATATTGGCATTTTTTTTCTGATTTCATGACATTGGGACCCTTTCGAGGAGTTGGGTCAGATTAAAACTGCAAACTTAGTGACCTGTTCTCAATTGATGGATCATGGTTTGGGATAATTTTAAAAGTAAGTTCGTACCAAACTATCCAATGGAAGTAGAGGAGATGAGGCTCTGGATATCACCACAGTGGTAAGTAAAACTAAGTAGTAGTTTTTTAAATTTGTAAATTTACCTCGTTTATTTTAATGTTATTTAGTAAGAGGGAAATTCTCTTACTTTGTAAATTATTTCGGTTCTTAGACACCTGACACTCACAGCGTTGAAACGTATTGTTTAAAGTAAAATAAATATTGCTTGAGAACGTCATGGCGTTTTAGTAAATAGTTAATGCTAACCACTTGAATGTTGAATTGATGAATTAATGTATAGTGGCGACATCTATTGTCGTTATTTTCGATCTTTATTTGGACATATTTCTGAATTAAAGAATGGTGAATTTATAGATCGTGGTGCCATCTATTTTTGCCATTTTCGTTAGCCAACGCTTATTCTGAAATTTGGAATTACTATGGATAGTGGCCCTATCTATTGCCGTTATTTAAGTTCATTAATGCATGTGTATAAAGATATTTATTAGCAAGGTGCCACTTGATTTGAATTGGTGTGTGGTGGCGGCATCTGTTGTCGTTATTTTCGATGTAATTTAGACATATCTGAATTAAAGAATAATGAATTTATAGATCGTGGTGCCATCTATTGCTGCCATTTTCGCTAGCCAACGCTAATTCTGAAATTAGGAATTACTATGGATAGTGCCCCCTTCTATTGCCGTTATTTAAGTTCATTAATGCTTGTGTATATTTATTATCAAGGTGCCAAATTTAAAAAAATAACAGCCAGCCTGTTGTTTATTAATTTTTAAAATGAAATTTTTGACTTCTACACTCGTTTTAATTAAATAATTCAGCCAAATGATTCGAAAAAGTATGTGATCAAAATTGCTCGATTTTAGGCTCATTCGATTCGTATTGACGCGAAGAATTCAAATAACGTTGTAAATATAATGTAAAACGAGTGTAAGAGTTCGAAAAATTCATTTAAAAAGTTTAAAAAACAAAGAGTGGCACATTGCTGATGAATATCTTCACGAAAGCATTCATAACTTAAATAACGGCTAGAAGAAGGCACCACCATCCATGGCCATCTTAAATTGTCAAGTATTACCTAGTATTACCAATTCAGTAGCGCCACCTGCAGTGAACCTCACGAATTATACGCCTATGCCAGAGTAAAGTCAGTAAACTATTATTCTGTGGTACAGTCGAACCCTGATAAGTGGAAATCGACCCGGCATCGAAATTGTGTCCACTTATCGGGGTTTTGCGGGATGCGCTCAAATTAGATCAGTTTCTGTCCAGATTAGTCAAATACACTGGAGCTTAACCTCTTAGAAAAGCATTTATTGATAAAAAGCATATACTGTAACCAAAGCTTTATAACGAATACATGTACAGTGTACATTCAGCAGTAAGATCTAGCAATATAATAGGAGAAACAGTAAAATATACCTCGTTTCTTGTCTTTGTTTTCGATTTAAGGGTGTCAGGAATTTCGATCTTTTTCTCTATGTTTAGAGATGTAGGAATTATTTTTGGTTCTGACATAATTAATACAGTAGTACTTGTACTGTTTCTCTCACTTTCACACAAGTTGGATACCGTAATCAATCACTGAGAAATTGTGTAGACCAAAAATATTCCATGCTTTAGCTTGATAGACAACCTAAAATTATTTACCATTTTCATCAAGTTTTTGACCAACATAATACTGAACAATGTACTTACAGTGGTTAATATAGTACAGTAAATCCGTTTAATAGTGTAGAATGAACGGCGCGATTGTATTAAAATTCATTATTAAATAAAACAAAAAACAACGGGGCGTACGTATCTTTTCTTAAAATAATTAAAATGACACTTACAGTAGTTTCTTCAAAACGACAGCTTTTCCAAAAGTATTTAATCTCACCAATTCTTAATAATTGCGATGATTATTTGTATAAAATAAGGGGGGGAGGGAAAACTATTTTTTTGTGAAATTTCTTGAAATATCGTGAAATTTGGTGAAATTTCGTCAAACTTCACCAAAATAACAATTGCAAAAGTAAAGTTTTGTGAATTTTCGTCATTTTTTGTGAAATTTTGTCAAATTTGGTGAAATATCGTCATTTTTGTGAAATTTCGTGAAATTTAGTGAAATTTTGTTAAACTTCACCAAAGTTGTAAAAGTATTTTTGTGAAATTTGGTGAAATATCGTCAAATTTGGTGAAATAGCGTCAAATTTGGTGAAATATCGTCAAATTTGGTGAAATTTCGGCAAACTTCACCAAAATAACAATTGCAAAAGTAATTTCTTGTGAAATTTCGTCAAATTTGGTGAAATTTGCATTATTTTCCATTAATAATTATATCCTATTAAAATTGTATGCTAATTAAATTTATTTATTCCAAAAAATACATCGAAAACTCTGTATAACGACTGGAAAATGGAAAATAATAAAAATAATGCAATATTGATATCCAATGTGATATCCACTTATCCGATCTTAAATATACACAAAAGCTGCACGTGGGGCTTGCAAATAATTGCTACATAGCCGCTTTTTTTCATTTAGGAGGTTTTCACTTATCGGGTTTTATATAACATAGAAAACGCATTCAAAAAGTTCGGGGCTTTGAAATGTTTTGAATTCATCAGGCTGAGTACCGTGAGTGGTATAAAAAGACTTGTCCATGCACACTTGAGCAAACATAGAGGAACTTTTTTTTGACAATTGCTGCCAGTAGTTTACATGAATTGTTTTACATAATATTTTTGCATGAATTGTTTTACATAATATTTGTACATAAATTGTTACTTACGTTGTTTACATAACCTTTCGTTTCCGGAAACAACTGGCAACCATTGAGCAACAGAAAGTTCTTAGACGTTTCGTTCAGTGTGGACATACAGTACATTAGGTGAAAGAACATGGAATAACTTTTGTGGTTAATTACTGCCTGCAGTTGTTTATATGCATTGGTTTAAATTATATTTTTTCACAAATCGTTTACATAAGTTTTTTGTTTCCAGAAACAACTCGCAATAGCAACAAAGGGTTCCTCTATGTTTCCTCCAGTGTGGACGTAGATGAAAGAAACAATGCTTTTTTGTTTCTAATTGCTGACAATTGTTTAAAAGAATTGCTTTACTTAATATTTTTACATAAATTGTTACCTACATTGTATACATAAAGCTTTTGTTTCCAGAAACCACTGGCAAGCAATGGGCAACAGAAAGTTCCTTTTATGTTTCTTCTAGTGTGGACACACAGTAAGCGGAAGAACATAGAGGAACTATGTTGATAATTGATGCCAGTTGTTTATATGAATCGTTTTACATAATATTTTTCAAAAATTGTTACCTACATTAATTGTTTAGATAAGTGTTTGTTTCCAAAAATAATTGATAATCAATTAGCAACAGAAACATACTGTAGGTGGAAGAACATAGAAGAACCATTTGTTGTCAATTGCTGATAGTTGTTTACATGAATCGTTTTACATACCATTTTTACATAAATTGTTTAATTAAATTGTTGCCTACATTGTTTACAAAAGTTTTTGTTTCCAGAAACAACTGACAACCAATGAGCAACAGAAAGTTCCTCTTTTTCTTCCAGTGTTGACGTACATGGAAGAACATGGAGGAACCTTTTGTTTCCAGAAACAACTCACAATCAATTAGCAACAGAAAGTTCCTCTATGTTTTCTCCAGTGTGGACGTAGATGAAAGAAACATAAAGGGACATTCTGTTGCTAATTGGTTGCCAGTTGTTTCTGGAAACAAACGTAACAACTGGCAGCAATTAACGACAAAAAGTTCCTTTGTTTCCTTCAATGTGGAAACAGCTTAACTTTCAGCACCGCCAATGCGCATTTCAAACGTTTTACTAAAAATTGCGAAAATATCCAAAAAATCCGAACACACCCTCCCCCCCAAACTTAGAATATTCTTTTCAATGTTCCAACATTCTTCAAAATGTTCGGATGAACCGGGATTATCTCAGGAGGTGTTATCTGGTAGCACTGCAGTCAAGAGGCTTCACCATTTTAATTATACAGTTAATTCAATTAACTATTTAAGTTAAAATATTGTGCATGTACCAAAACAAATTGACATTTTGTCCAGTGTTTTGAATCTGGAAACAAATAGTACATACTCGAAACACCGGACAAAATGTCCGTTTGTTTTGGTACATGCACAACGTGCATAATATATGTAGATTGCAGTGGTATTTTGTTGCTTTATTTCATTTCAATAATTTGTGACAAAAACAGCTCCACGCCTCACGGATTTATTAAATCTCGATAGGCCCTTTAACTTTGCATAACTCTGGGCCATGATTTACGACCAAATGGGATCCGTGGGGAAGCCATTAAAAAGACCATCAAAATTTATCCATCTCCGAAATGCGGGATTTTTTCAATCGTCTACCAAGATTTCTGCAACTTTAAGCAGTTTCGAGGGCTGATGCAAACTGCGAAATCTACGACGACCGTTTCCGCTACCGAACTGCGCAATTATATTGGTCAAGAAACCACAAACGCTCATCTTTTGAAAGTACAAAGACTGAACCATTTCAACTTTTTCAACTTTCAGGCTATTGGTTCACATTTGGGAAGGAATCCCTTTCTCATCAACAAACATAAGTTTATATGCACGTTCTGCATCAATATTTTATGTTGTACTTTAAACCTGACGATGCATATCTTTGCTTCCATGCCTTCTACAGCAGCACTGCATTATGTACTGCAAAAACTGCATATTCAACTGTACATAAATTGTCGAGAACATGCAAAGGCAAACTGAAATTTATTATCGATGTGAAATGAAAATCGTACTTTAGCACGCCATGCACCGATGCAAAATGGTTGCGCAAAGAGATGGCATAAAATAAGCTCAATCAAAGTAGAATTTATTTGTTGTGGAATATGTCTCAAAGTCTAAAATACAACAGTGTAGAAATCTACGTTGTTGCCCGGAATGTATCATAGATGGAATTGTAGCTCGGTAGCTTTGGTCAATATCTACGATTTTGCAAAATCGATAAAGGACAATATTCAATATTTTGCAAAATTTACTAATGGCAATTTTAAAACATTTCCAAAATTAACATAGAAACATGTTTACATTCTTTACAAAATTGACATTGAACAATTCTGAAAATTTGAAAATTTAAGCATTGAAGTTTTTGAAATTTTAGCAAATTTGTACTAGGAACATTTAAAAAAAGGTTTGCAAATGGGCACGAGCTAAACTCGTAGAAGCATTCATTTTGGACCGTGACAACATGAATACGTTGAATTTCCCTGACTTTTTCAAAATAAGTAATTTTTCCCTACCTTTTCAAGTTTCCTGAGTTTTCCAGGTCTCGGGGTACCTTGTTTATATATCTGTATGTATAAACTGCCAAAATGCGATCTGCGAAGCTTCTATCTAAGTACCCCTATTGCACTTTACATGTTCTAACGTGTTTACTTCGCATATGTAAATGTAATGCAAAGTAAATTACTCGACACGTTAATATTGCGTTGCAATGACAAGACGCGAACATGTTCTAAATTATGGTAAAATGTTAAATTAAATTTCGTAAATTTTACAGTATGGAAAAATTTAAAATATCTTTCACAAAAAAAGTTTGTTTAAATAACAAAAAAAAATTCCTTACATGACATATAAAAAAATTGTAGTTAACAATAAACGAACCTACAGAACATCCAATCGTTTCTAGCATTGCCAGGGTACTCATACACAGGGTGGCCACACAATTTTCATTTTCAATTTCCCTGACTTTTCCCTGACTAAAATCCAAAATTCCCTGACCAAAAC
>JAQGAO010000674.1:0-31017 GCA_034697705.1 Ommatoiulus sabulosus | reverse complement strand
GAGTCCTGATTGACCGTACACAATACGGACAAGGGGGGGGGTGGAGAAACGATTCCAGTTATGGGAAAATTTTGAGGACGTCCTTTTTGAATGGTCCCTATAGAATAACAAAGTGCATGTAAGTAACAACGAAAAGCTAAATTTCGTGAAATCACGTGGATGTGCAAAATTGACCGCTAATTAATTGGTTTAAATCATTTGTACAACTTCGCAAAGCTTCTGGTTGAGTACATGTACTCCCAATATTTTGCCAGTCTTAACTGGTGTCTTTTTGGTATGCTCAAACGAGTCCACAATAACAAAACTACCTAAATGCAGTTCTAAACGAAAAATAATTCAAATGTTATTGTATTCGTTTTTCATCCTCCTGATGAAGATCCCTCAAGAATTCGTCTTTCATGGACAATGATTCATTCTACCCACGTAATAGCCGGATTATCTGTATCATTTATCTTGCCTTGACACTACATACAACAAGGTCAATTTTCAAGCGGACAAAAGCTGCAACTAACCACAACATTTTGTAATCCATGTTCCTATAGCATCAAAGCTCACGTTGACCATTTGAAATCCAAAATCACCCCCGTACCTTGCCTACAAGAAATTCGGATGTGTTACACCAGCGAGTGTACTCACGAAGCGAGGCATTACACGTGTAAAGCTCTTCTAAGTATTTCTAAAGTCTTTAATAGCGTGCCATAGGCTCGTATTAGCCTAATTACCATAATATCTTATGTTGTACGCAACAGCGTCACTGTATAAACGGATGTAGCCCAAGTTCAAAGTAATTAGCCGTGTGCACCGTGGATTCATAAGTTAATTAAAGTGATAGATGAGTGACGTGAGGGGAGCCCACAAAATAGTTGGAAAAAAATAGTGCGGATTCAAGATGGCGTCGACGCGATTACGGATGGCGCTTCATTTAAGAAAAGGCGCAAATGCGTGCTGCGTACATTATAGAGGTACGTGAGCAGCCGGGCTAGAAGATTTATGAAAGTGTTAGCAGATTTCCGATTGCTGGGAGGAGAAGCGCAAACTATTCAAGATCAATTAAGTTTAATTCACCAATTCATCTTTGTGGTTTTATCATCGTCACCATATCATCGAAAAAAAAAAATTAAATTTATTTTCAAATGATCAGCTTGCTTTTTTTTGCCAGACGTCTGGGTAATAAATTAGTATCCAAAAGGGAGGAGTTGGCAAAAGAGAGGAGAGAGCTGTTGAATTACGACCGTAGGGTTATGATATACGGGGGCGACCCCTGGTGGATTTGCAACAACATTTCGGGAACCAGCCTCCAGTAGGTGACGACGAGCAGCGCATCCCACCATCGAAAATTTATTTCGAAGTTTACGCCTATAGCACATATGCGATGATGTGCATTATGTTATTGCAGATTACACATTAGGGATACTCAAGACAGAAGCTTTGTGAACACTTCTTTGGCATTCGTGACGTCATCATGCACGTGGGCAAAAGAAATGCGTTCAATGGTTTAAAAACAGTGATACCCTTGAATGAATTTCGAAAATCAATTTCTTTTAAGAATGATCTACGACTGCTAAAAGTACCATTTGTAAGGCAACTGTCTGAGCTGTGTCTGAGTACAAATATTGAAGTAGCATCATCGCATTGCATAATGCCATATTGCAGATTACACGTTAGGGGTACTCAAGCCAGAAGCTTTGTGAACACTTCTTTGGCATTCGTGACGTCATCATGCACGTGGGCAAAAGAAATGTGTTCATTGGTTTAAAAAAGTGATACCCTTGAATGAATTTCGAAAATAAATTTCTTTTAAGAGTGACTTACGACTGCCAAAAATACCATTTGTAAGACAACTGTCTGAGTACACTTATTGTAAGTAGCATCATGGGGACAGTAACATCATCGCATTGCATATGTCATTGCAGATTACATATTAGCGGTACTCAAGTCGTGATGTCATCATACACGTGGCCAAAAGAAATACATTCGTTGGTTTAAAACAGTGATAACATTGAATGAATTTGTCAAATTCTTTCTATAAGACTTCACGACTGCAAAAAGTACCATCTGTAAAGCAACTGTCTGAGTACAGTTATTGTGACTCTTTTGTGAGAGCCATCATAGTGACAGTAACAACATCGACAAATTTCGCAATAAGTGGCTCTTTGATTATTCCCACAAACAAGTATCACTAGGGGTAGTCAGAAGCTCTACAATCGTACTTGGGCAGTCGTGAAGTCACATGTGCAACATCGAAAAAAATTTATCGTTATTTTCAAACCAATTCAAGCCAATCAATGCATTCTATTTGGACATGTGACTTCGCGACTGCCAAAGTGCAATCTGCGTATTCCTATTAAAAGGCTACTTTTTGAAAGTTCTAGAATGCTTCGAATTACTTATAGAAGAATGTCAATATATGGACCAGACACGAGCTTCCCAACTGCAAGCCTCAGCGTTTCCTCTAAAACTCGGTCTGAAGTCCAGGACTCCGTGCCAAGCAACGAACGAACGTTCCAATAAACAAAACAACAAACTAACCAGACATAGGCCGGGTCTAGCGCATAAGCCGATTGTGTCAACCCGTTAGTCTCTCAATACTGTTTTGTCCTAGCCAGGGGGGATTGGGTTTAGACACTGGGGCTAGCTTTTATACACTTTATAAATGCATCTCCGTGAAACGAGTTTGCAACGTAATCAGCCCCTTGCACCCTTTCTCTTTAGCCCCTCGCCAACAAGCAAACATCCCAACGTTGCCAAGAGTACAGGGTGTCCGGTAGGCAGAGTCCCCCATGGCGGCTAGCCAGGCTTCCACCCCCCTCGATGCAACTAGACGGGGGTCACCGTGCGTGTACAAAGAGTGTGGGGGTAGAAAAGCAGTGACGTGAAGCGGACAAAAAAACAGACTAAGGGTGTCCAAGATTAATGGCGCTGTTGATAATTGTGTCCCGAGTCAGCAAGACTAAGGGGGTAAGAGGAAAGGGTTAGCGCCAATGACGAATACCCATACAGTTATTTATTCATAGGAGAGATGCATGCAGATACACACAACACGGAGGAGGGGGGTTGTATACAACACGTGCACACCTATGAATTTGCATTTGCATAAAGTCACACAGTGAGACAAAAAAAACTAGCCTGGACCAAAAAAGGGGGGATGTTGTTAGCCCCGTACAGAAAAAAAGGGTTAGAAAACGAGTTGGTTGCATGCATGCTCGGAAGAAGGCAAAAAAAAAAAATAAAAAAGGGTTGCTGAAAAAAATGGGGTCTATATGCATGGACGTCCCAGTAACGGAGTTTGGGACAAACTGTTGTTGAGGGGTAAAGAAATCATTTAAGCAGAACATGGGAAAAATGTCGAGGATTGCCATTGGCTGTGTTCGTGTGTATATACATGCTTGCTTGTATATTATTAATAATATGTAACGACGTGTTCAAAGGGTTATTTACGACTCCCTAGGTCGGTCGGCCTGGTCTATAGGTGAGAAAAAGACTAGGAGCCTATGAGGAAGGGAAGGAAAGGGGGTACAGAAGAAAGGCCAAAATGAGAAAGAAAGATAAATTTAACTCGATAAAAAATGTCGTTTTTCCTGACGGGTCAAATTTGAGATTCAATGATAATGTCTTGAAATATTGATTATGACAGTGGTGACAGATAAGGGTCCGGTCTAAAACTAGGTTGTCAAGTGTCCCTCTCGCCTCGTGAAGACGGTTCAAGTTTGAAACACTCCAGGAGGAAACATGTGTTAAAATAATGCCATTGTTTAACTTAATTTATAATTTTAAAAAAGCCTTCTTTTGCCACATTTTTAAAAAAAGTGAGCTGCTTCAACTGCCTGGCCCCGGATAATCAGCAATCCGGTTTGTCCGACCTTGCATAATCAGAAGTTTGCAAATTATATTTGAAGGCGATTCGAGGATGACCAACAAATCACTGTACAGTGCATCTACAATGCATGCACAAACGTGCATGAATAATAAGGGTATTCAGACAGAAGGTTTTACGAATGACAGTTTTGGCAGTCGTGAGGTCACGTGTTTGAAATCGTCACGCTAAATGGTTTAAAAATGCAAGCAAGGTTAATCCAATAATGACTTCACGACTGCTGACAAAGGCATTCATAAAGTTTCTGTCTGAGTATACCCCTGCGATGTACATGCATACTAAATTTTGAGAACTTTTATACGAAACGTGGCAAATTTAAAAAATCAACAATGCATATTCATATTCTGATGCCTAACAAAATTTCACATCATTTTTTTTTTAAATGATGTGACATTAACAAGTGTCATATTGTAGCCTACGATTCGGAAAACAAGACTTTTTCCAATGATGTCAAAATTCACCTGCATCTTATAGGTTTAAACAGAAAGTAACGCATATTGCTTTGCACAGAAAATCTAAAAATTTGCCTTTTAACTTTTAAACTGAAAGCTATGAGGTTGAATAGTTTGATGGGTACGTTGATGGAAGCTGTTTTTGCGAATGAAATATAATAGAGATGTGCCTTAAATTCCGAAAACTATAGTTTTCAGAACTTCGGAAGAAATGTAATACATGCAATTTGAAGAGTTCTTATAATGTATATCTATACCGTACATAATAGTACTCGGTAATTAATTTTGTTTTTGCATATACGGTATAAACAACATAGAAACTTTCCATAATTTTCCACTACAGTGCAAGCTAGGGGGGTTTCAGATTTTTGATAGATGCTGCATTTTTCATTCTCTTTATACGCATACAATGTAAACACCGTTCGAGCATGTGTAAAACGCGGCTTGTCATCGTGAAATTCTTGAAACTGGTTTAACAGAGTATTTTCTCTAAAAACAAATCCTGAAGAGCAAACTGAGGTTTTAATTTATTTAACGCATAATTAGGAAAACTAATGAAAACAGGCATCGGAGAAACTGTAAACATTTCCCAACACCCATGCCAGAGGCTGTATATTGGTTGCATCTTGATAGATGTTTGATAAACAATATGCAGATTTGAACTTACTTTTTTTTAAAATAAAAAAGCAGTGATGTTTATCGATAACATGGAGAGCTGTACACGAGTTTAAAAATTCAGTCCTTGTTATACCTGCGCAAACCAAACTTTTAAAGTCATAAGGGAGTTCCCTCCATTAGAAGTTGAACTCCTGAAATGAGCAGGATTTCATGGACGATGGGGTCATATACATGTACATGCAGGTTTAAATAGCTGCCCCAGACCCCCATCAGGTCCTGAATTTTTGCCCAAGATATACCAGTGACCTGCATTTTATTAAAAAAAAATGGCGGCTCCTGTATGGACACTTGTCATTATCAATCATAACTGCACAGAAGGCCCAATATACGATGGGCTGACATGTAGGGTGAAAAGAGTTACAAGGTTCGAGCCCACCCTAACATCTGTTTTCTATTTTCTTTCAAAGTTAGGATTAGGCTTCCGTCATCATTATATTCTTATGAGAACCAAGTGAGGCAAAAGAAAAAATGGCATTTTTTGCCATTGATTATCACAAGTTGACAGATCACGTAACTCTTAAGGCCAGGCTTAGATATGGGGAAAAAAATAAAATTATCATCTATTATGCCACCTATATAGTGCGAAATGGAATATAATAAGCAATGTAACGCCAGTTATGGAAAGAAGATGAGTAAAAAAAATGTCGAACAAGCGGGGCTTGAACCCTCGCCGGTGAAGAGGCCTTTTGACAAACTTTGACAATCATGAGCGAAATAAAATTCGATATGATAAAGGGGGCACCAATCAGTCATTTTGGATATGAATCACGAGGCAATGATGCCGAACTTCTTTTCATCGGAGTATGTATTCTTCGGGGGTTTTTTTACCCCTTTTTCTTGTATATTAGCCCAGGTTTATGCACGAGGTCCCTTCAGGGCTACCTTGCAGGCAAAAAAATAGTAAAAAAATGCCTCTCAACCCTTCTCTTCGAACATTTATCTCCCAATCCCTGTCATTTCGAAGATGGATTACACTGACCCAATTCAAACTCCGCCTCATGTGCATATTTAATGAAGCTCATTTGCATAGGCCATGCGCTAACTAACCCTGTCTGTTCGAATAAAAAAAAATAAAAAGCCGAGAAGTCATCATCCCGAAGAGACTATGCACTTTTCCAGATCAAATATGCGGAGAGGAGAAGATTTTTATCAAATTGTAATAAATGTTGATAAAGCAGCGCAGCAGAATTTGCATTTCATTAAGGAAAATAAATGCAAACGTTATTAGAGACGGTTCTGAATTTTCAATATTAAAAAAAACTGGAATTAATAAGGATTACTTCCAAGCATCAGAATACATGCATAAGTAATGATACGCAATGGATGAGGAAAAACGATAATAAATGTTGAAAAGCGTAAGGATCACGAGCACGACGCCCCCTGACGAGAAGCTGAAACGAAATTAATGGTGCTACAACATGGCATCCAACGAATATCCTCATTCAACGGAAGACACAGGGACCCAATTCGGGATGAACATTAATGGCCGGCTACACCATGATTCAATCTAATCGACGAATAAAAATGACCTCCAATTATAGATGAATAACGCAATTAAAGGCATTTGCTCAGAAATTTAGACAAATGTTGCAGAAGCCGGAGTTCTGCAGACTTATATTTGAGAAAGATGTCAAATATCTACGAGAATAAAATTGGTAATAAAGATGCCATGACGTGGATTTGTGCATCTTTTATTTGGCTAAAATGTTATGCTACAGTCAACTCGCGTTTTTATGCACGTCCCATTTATAAAAAAACGTTTTTACGAACTATTGCGTTGTTGCCGAAACGTATCCCGTAGAAATAATGTTATAATTTACGCTCCGAGTTACGAACCACAATTAAACATTATACGAAGTCCATTTCCTCACAAGTTTGTATTCTTTTTGAAGAAGGGGGAATTTCCCCAAATTGGCTGGATTTTTGACCTTCCAAAGTAATTGGCAAGAGGGAGGGAAAAAAATGCATCCACAACCGATGTTGACAAAACTCGCATCAAAATGATTTCCTAACGATGACAACAAGTAAAAAGAAAGCATACTTTTGTCGTTAATGATTATTTTTTCTGGAATCTCAAACATAGGATCCATTCAAAAATGACGTCCACAAAATTTTCCCAAAACTGGACTCCCCCCTACCTCCTGTCCGCATTGTGTCCGGTCAATCAGGCTCTTCCCCCTCCTCCCCCCATTCGGACGTCCGAAACTTAAAAAAAAATTGTATTCGGAAAATTTTGCAAATTTGTACTCGGAAAACGTAAATTTTGTACTCTGAAAAGGTTGAGAATTTTGCCAATTTGTTCTCAGAATCTGTACGGAAATTGTTGAAAATTTTACAAATCTTTACTCGAAAACAGTTGAAAATATTGAGGATTTGTACTTGGGAAAAGGTGGACAATGTTGCAAATTTGTCCTCGAGAAAACGTGGAAAAATTGGTAAAGTTGACTTAGGAAAAGGTTGAAAATTTATGCTCGAGAAAAATGAAAATTTTGTAAATGGACCCTGAACGAGCTTTTAAGTTCTCTGACTTTCCAGGTTTTCCAGGACTGGAGGTACCCTGTTCACTGACTTTTGCAATTTATAACCCACCTATGCGATATTGCGCTCAATTTCCCTTACACTGTACTAGCTTTGGAAACTGATTTCATTTGTCATTTTTGTTTTCAAGTGGACGTCCAAGATGGCCATACCCCCTCCCTCCCCCTGTCCACATTGTGTCCGTGATTCAACCTATCCCCCGTTACCCCCTACTTGAGAACGTCCTTTTGAATGGTCCCATATGAAGTTGAGTGCAAATTGCATTTTTCGTTTTTTAATGCCATTCCCATTTAGGAACTTTCTATTTTACGAACTTTTGGATTCCCTACAGGTTCGTGAAAACCCGAGTCGACTGCATTTTGTCAATATAAAACGTATCAACTATGTGACCGGAAGCCTCGTTTGGATGCCATATTCTTTATGCAATTCACGGATCTTCCAAATCCATTGATTGCGTCGTCATTAAGGGGGTGTCAGAGATTAAATAAATGGCTTCAGCGATGCGCAATACCACAAAACTCTCTCTAAACTCTCTCGGGATTACATGAAGCAGTGAATACTAAAGTGACTTTTTTTCTTCCATTTCTTGAAATTGGTGATTTTTCGGTTTTGACAACAGAAAGCTGTCCCATCAATTCTTGTCCATAATCTCCTAATTGTCTATGGGCAGTTACATTAATTTTCGCGTGTCTTTAGCTTTAATGTATACGAGACAACAACTGTGCATTGCAGATGTTTATTGCAGCAACTGGCTCAGTTTGATTGCAATTTGTTTAGCGGTTTCTGTCCAACTTGGATTTGGAAATTATAATGAAGGCGCCAAGGCAGATATGCAGCCATCAGTCTGCGCATTTTACATTCAATGAAAGTCTCAGCATGAATCAAAGACATCAAAATCGACATAAAACTCGTGTTAAACAAAGCAGAAGATGCGCAACAACAATTGCGATTAGATGGAAGTTTGGGGGGAAATAAATGCACTTCACGTACGATTTAACTTCGTAGATTTCAACTTCCGACCAATGGGGAATGATTTCCAAAAATGAAAGATTTTTTCGCGTGAAATTACATCAAGTAAATTGAATTTGCATTCCGGACAAGTTAAAGTAATCCCTTTAACTACTGCATAATTCCATCAGTCCATTAAGTCGGAGTAAATGCCTGAGTCGACTTTCATTTTTGCTACTTTTTTTATTTAGGAAAAATTCCCCTCGAATATAACACTTAAAACTTGAGGTTCTTGAAAGGTTCATAAGAAAAAAATCTACATTTTCTGCATAAAGATGCATTCAAGCAAATCAACTAAAAATGGCGACCACATCACCAGGACGTGAACTTTCCAGAAATGGTTCTTCGAGTAACCTAAAAAGAACCTCAAAAGGTGCAATTTTGTTTACGTTTTTAGAGTGTATCTATATAAGCACAAGCATCATTTTTGATAAGTTCAGTGCACATTCCTCATTTAAAAGGAAAGTTTTATCTTAAAAATTATACAGTATTATTTTTATTACATTTAAAAATGCACTGATCATTTGCGCATTGACCAATTCTTTGAAGCCACCAGGAAATGATAATTATAAGTAAAGAACTGAAGACAAAATAACTACAGTATAAGTTTAAGTTTACGGTGCAAGTTTATTTAATCTGCATGCTAATAATTATATCTAACAGCACATGTTAAGAAATGCTACTTATGTTTGTGAATCCCCTTGATAACATCACATGTTTCTAAATATCAGATGAAAAATCAATCTCAACATTCCCCAAATTCTAGCAAATCGTGATTTTTTTTCATCTTGGATCAAATATTTTCATAGAAAACCACCAGGAATGGAACTAACATGCGGCAACTTCAAAATACTCCAATACAGTATAGATGCACATAATGCGCCTAATTATTCCATTGAAAAACGGTTCATTCCTAGGCAGGGAATTTCATTAAAAGACAAAAATATGGCACTCATTCAAGAAGCTTCCTCGCGACTAAAGCTCGCCGCTTTTTGTTTTCAACCCAAATGATGGAGGACACATAAGGACGTTTGCATTCGATTAATGGCGAACCGAAAAACATTAAAGCCTTTGTGCGCACAATTGGCGAAAGGGAATATCCCCGATATAATGAGAAAAGACATTAAAAAATGGGCGCTGCGCCATGGAGGCCAACGCAGTCGATGAGAGGTATCGAAATCAATAACCCCGCCTTGACTGGCAGTCAATCACGGTGACGTCACCGAAATTCGGTCCAATCCCTACGCCAATATGGAGTCCCCTTAATCAATGATAGGCTTAAATCAAGAGGAAAGGCGGATTAAAAATGTAACCCTTTGGGTCCCTCCGAATAATTCCTGGGGATCCCACCATCTCCCCCCTCCCTCCATTCTACAATAACATTTTATTCATTGACGGGTATTGACGCGTGAAGCCCAAAAACCGTCGCAGCGCCACCTAGGGGTTCCTTTTTGCGTGGCAATGAACCTTCCGGGACAAAGAAAAAAGATGGGAAAAATGAAAACCTCCCAAGCATCATTTGGGACAGGGTGGGGGAGAGGTTGGACAAAGCCTCGAAAAGCTTCCTTGGGTGCTGGAGACCCCCCTCATCACGGTCAACTCCCTGAAATATGGCAACAAAAGATTAAAAACGAACCTGTTATAGTAAGACAAACACGCTCAAGAATTGTAAGTTTTTGACGATTTCATGAGGAAATTGACCGGTTCAAATACAGATACCTATTAAGTGAATGCATCTACAGTAAACGTTTAACCAAAGAAAAAAAAAATGTACGATAGTGGATCTCAGACAGAAGCTTTACGAATCGTACTCTGGCAGTCGTGAAGGCACGTGTGCAAAATGAATGCGTTCCATTGTAATCGGTTTAAAAACAACGATAACCTCGAGTTCCTAACGGATCTGTCTGAGTACCCCTATTATGCCATGAGACATCGCAGAACTGCAAGTTTCAAAAACATTGAAATTATCTGAATTCGTGAAAATTAAGTTACAAACTTACTGTACATTGAGGATTTATTTTCAAATTAAGTTAACTCGGCACAACATTTTCCCACACTGATTGGAAGAAAAATTGTCACTTAATTGTTAAGTTGTGCGATTCATACATGTGCATGCGCATGTGCATTTAGTAAGTGTACTCAAACAGAAGCTTCACGAATGGCAATTTTGGCAGTCGAGAAATCACGTGTGCAAAATGGACACGCTCATTGGTTAAACAATCCATTCAAGGTTATCCCTGTTTTTAAATCAATGAATGCATTCCTTTTGCAAATATTGACTTTACGACTGCCAAAAGTGTCATGCGCAAAGCTTCTGTCTGAGTACCCTTAATTTATTGTGTACCGTTGTGCACACATGCCTTATGCAGTCTGGCCACTTTCCAAATTTCCCATGTCGATTTGGGTTCTGCATTGAATTAATTTAGCGCATTTCTTTTTAAATTAGCAAAGCTCGGTTGTTTTCATAAAAAAAAGAATGTCAATAAAATTAAGTAAAAATAAAAAGCACTGGGCCGATATATCATATAAGCTGTTAAGGAAATTTACTTTCCCTTAATTGCTTTTTGTACTTGCGTATAAGAATACGTTTAATTGAAAAAAAAGTCACAACGGAATTCCAATATTAGCTTCATTTGGGAATTAAGCTCTGCTGTATTTATTTTATCAGCGTAATTAAAGTCTATGTGTTTGAAGCGGATAATGATAAAATACATACGTTAATTGCCGAATAATGAATAGTTAATAAAAAGCAATGCAATTGCAGGCTAGCAAAGTTTTAATGGAAGAAGCATTTTGGAAATTTTTTTAAAGCGTCGATTATTTCTATCGATTGCAACGTCGAAATTACGCCGAGCGATGAAAAAGCCTCTTTAAAAAATTACAATTCAAATAAAGGTTTCTATTAATCGTGAAATGACCAAGGAATACTATTTTAAAGCACTTTAATATAAATGTACATGTAATTATTTACTGCTAAATTTGTTATACAGTCGACTCGCGCTTTTTAAGCACCTCCCATTTACGAAAACACATTTTTACGTATACTGCATGCGTTGGTCCCTAAAAATTTCCCGGAGAACTAAAATCGCACATTTTCTCTGTTTTACGAATTCAATTTCAGCGAACAGTGTGTTTGTCACTGTGTTCTTCGGGAGCAGGACATTTTATCAAATTGGTTGCATTGCGGACTTTTCAAGCTGGTAAGAAGGGGGTTGAAAGAAAAAATTGTGTCCACAACCAAAATTAACATAAATTTTAATTGGAAGAATAGGATTTACATACAGGTCTGAGATCACCACACAGTGTACATTTTTTAAAAGAAAATTAATGTGTTTGTGTTGTTACTGATTTTTCTGGACTCTCAAACAAATACCGGGGAATGCAGTTTGCATTTTTCTGTTTTCTTACTGTCATTCCCATTTAGGAACTTTCTATTTTACGAAATTCGGGGTCGGTATATACAGGTTCGTAGAAAAGCGAGTCCACTGTGGCTACATTGTATAACTCATAGGCCTAACTATGTTTTAAAACAAAAATACACTGTACAATCCATAGAAAATGGTTAATGATTTTCCCATGAAACAAACTTTATACGAAAAGAATAAAAAAGATTCTCGCCGTGTGTGCCAATTTTAGCAGAAAATAACGAAATAACATTCATTTAATGTCGTAAATTTGTACAATGACCGCCATTTTAATTTATTAAATTTTGTGGACGTTTAAGTACGCGAGACAGAACCATTAGGGAAGGACATTTAGGAAATCCACCCATTGTCCAGCGCGAGGCCTCTACATATATCAAAAGCTTCGCTCCAAGTCCAGCCAATTAACATAAAGCTCAAAAGTCCCCTTTCATAAATCCATCTGAGAAACCTACGCAGCCCAGTAGTGGTTCTTTGAATGAAATAAATAATAATAATACACATACGTAATAAAAACTGCGAGCCCATTTTCATAACAACAAAACGAAATTTTCCACTAGTAAAAATTATGATAATTACATTCATAAATAAGGTCGACAAAAATGACACTAAATTATGGTAGACACACTAACTATTGTTTGAAAGAAAACTTAGTAGGCATGGAACAATGTTGTCGGTTACATCACACACAAATAAAATGGGCACAAGAGCCAAAGGGGGAAACACCATTTCATGGCCAGAAAGGGTTGGCATTAAATAGGTGCACGAATGTACAGACATGGTCACAATATGGCGTCTGCTGACCCCCACCAAGGATGCCATGCACGGTTTAAGGGGAGGGGTAATGGGCTATACACTTTTGACAAATTTGCCTTTAAGGAAAACCAACTTCTCTATTAAATAATATGTCGGAATATGCAGGATTCATTCTAATAACTATAATTCCTCATAGCCATAAAAGTTCTCAGAATGCCACATACAAATTTTCCAAATCAAATTTCTGGTACTCGAAAACAATTAAGTCAATCGTAATATTGTCCTAATTACAAGTACTAGCTTTAAACAGTTTCAATACAGTACTGGCGTTATACTGACTAAATATATGGGTCTTTGTAACTCCAATAATTTCTGAATCGATGGGAAAAAACGGGTTGTTTATGAACGTATACATGTACTTAATCGGCATTTGTCAGTTGACAATATGGCGGTTCAACACCAACAATGATGATATACAGTCGACTCGCGTTTTCACGCACCTCCCATTTACGAAAACAACGTTTTTACGAACTATTCCGTTGGTCCCGAAAAGTATTTCATAGAACTAATGTTAATTTTAGCTCCTAGTTACAAACTAAATTTGATCATGGCCCTCCGATTTACGAACTCAATTTTCTCATACATCGTGTACACTGTATTCTTTTCACTGCTTTTTTTCCGGGAATGGGGAATTTCTGTAAATTGGATGGATTTCGGACCTTCCGAGTTGATAAGAAAAATGAGAAAGTAAAACAAGGTAACCACAACAAATATTAACATTACTTGACCCAAAACTGGTCCGAGATCGTCCTGTGTGCTGTAAATTGAGTGGAAATTGTAATTTTGGAAAAGAAAATTAATGTGTTTTCAACTCTCAAACAAAAACAATTGAGTGCAAATTGCATTTTTCGTTTGCATTTCCCTTTTCGAACCTGCTAGGGATCCCTATAGGTTCGTAAAAACGCAAGTGATGCATGATGCTTGCTTGATCACGAATTTTATGAAAAAATTAGCTGCTGACCTATCCCAGTTAATATACTGTAAAATGATAAACAAATGCGAAAAAACTCTCGAAATGTGCATTTTAATGCTAGATTCATGTTTGTTCAGAAAGCCACGCATCTATAATTTTATACCATTTATACGATCAAAAACGTACATTATATGTATAGAAATTAATGAATATCCACGCATGACGCCATCTACACTTTTCAAGACATTCCTCATTGCATGCAACTTTTAGATGAATCCCTATTTAATTGCAATTATTTGTCCCTATATCTACATGCCTAGTAATAATACTCAATAATATTCCCTAAACGTCTAATTCAGTGAATTAGGAAGGCAAATTAAAAGTCGTTAATAAAATCTGCGTGTATAGAGAGCGCTCGACAAGAAAAGTCTATATTAAGAATATCGCCAATGGCTGTTCAGAAAAACGTTTTTTAAAAAAAACGTCTTCTAAATTAAATAAAGGCCCCCATTGATTGCTAATAAATGCGAAATTCATCGAGCCTGATTCACTTTCCATTAAAAACAAATTATGGGCGGATTCGTAGAGACAAAGCGAAGAAGAACTTGAGAAAACTATACTTCATAGATGTATACATTTGAGCGTGCATAGACTAATAAAGCAGAGTAGGATGTGTTCACTGCAAATGCATACAAGATGAATTCTAGGCAAATATAGCAGAAGCCATCAATGATTTCTACAAAGACAAAGCAAAATCAGACGCATCGCCTATACATGCAATTACACTGTATATTTTTGTGTATCAGTTTGTGCTGAATCATAACTGAATCATTGAGAATGCGTGCTTTTTTATTATTATTTTTCAATACACATGTATGTTAACATACAAGCCTTTTGTTCTCTTGAATACTGTATAGCAGCCACCATGCAGTCTTGAATACAGACTATGAGCATGCAAGTGTTCGTAATGTTTGAATATTAACCACATGAACACATGATTCCACGTGATTCAGCTGTATCACAAACTGCAGTTTGTGATACAGCTGTGTAAGTGTTCTTAAACACGATGCTAAAAACCTCAGTAAACATGTAGTCATTATTTAGTCGCATATGAAACCAAGCTATCTAGCTATTGCCATCTCTGATTAACATTAAAGAAGACTCTTGCAACAGTCTCCAGAATAGTAAATTATGTAATCAGAGGCCTGTTACACTATGTATTGTATGTACAGATGTATACTTTTATGTATCAGTTTGTGCTGAATGATAACTGAATCATTGCATGAGAATGCGCGCATTTGTTAGTACTTGTTCCATTATATGTTAACATACAAGTCTTCTGTTCTCTTAAATACAGTATAGCAGCCACCATGCAGTGTGGGATACAGAAAATGAGAATGCAAGTGTTCGTAATGTTTGAATCTTAAGCACATGAACACATGATTCTACTGTATAAAGATCGAGATTCTAGTCCCCGTTAAACCCCGTTAAACATGTAGTCCTTAGTCGCATATATGAAACCAAGCTATCTAGATATTGCCATCTCTGATTAACATTAAAGAAGACTCGTGCAACAATCTCCAGAATAGTAAATTATATAGATGTAATTATTTTTTTTACAGATACATTTGTGCCCACAGCGCATGTATCTGTTTTTAATCACGTGAGAGGAAAAACGTACATGTTGAAGACAAAAAATGCGGGTATACCGCAGAGAGTACTTGAAAATGTTCAAAATTCCTCCAACGGTGGAATGTTCAAAGCACGTAATAAGCCAAACCGTTTTATCTATAAGTTTTCTCATTTTAGTTTCATCAAAAAATGCGTCTTAATGTAAAAAGGCTTTTTTCTTCTAAAGCGTCAAAACGTAAATTCGTTATATCAGCTGGCGTCTGCATACGCATTCATCGCTGCGACTAGATTTGAAATAAAATCATCTTTTAATTCTCCGACCCAATGCAATTAACCATATTCTAGTTTTTTTTATTAAGCTCCGAAGTGCGTGCGAACAGGTATAAAATGCGAGGAATAATTTACTTTGATATTAGATTTCCTCTCAAAAATTTAATTTCTGTATCGTAAGACGACGCGCTTGCTTTGCACGCGAGCATCGAAATAAAAATTTGACAAAAGAAATAAGATTGAAACTAAAAAAAAATGAAAAAAGCTGCATTGTATATTCGAATAAAAGTTTACTTCTTTGGAGGAGTAGATAAAGATAATTGAAATGCGTGTTAGGAATGAAAGCTAAAATATTGTAATCTAATAAATCATTTACTTGTATGCTTGCACATTTGAGATTTACAGTTGTATCTACATCGCAGCTCTTAACAATAACCCTGAAGAGAAAAAAAATGGCCATCGTTTGTTAAAGCCGTTAGAATGAAGAATCAAATTGCAAGAATACAAATTTTGCAAATAATGAAATGTTAAAGACAAATAACCAAACCTTATATATGAAATATATTCATATTTTTTGACCAGGGCATTGCCAATGGTGCATATGGACGACTATGATTCAAAATGCAAAAGCACGTGGCTCCTGTCGAATTTACCAGTTAACCCAGTTGTCAAAATTATCAACAACCGATAGAAAACGAAGGATTTAATGTGGAATATATATACGAGTCAGCTCAATTAATTTTCACAGTCAAGTCTTTTCCAAATTACACCGCGTGAAATAATTCTTGACGCCGATTGAACTTAACGAGTGATTATTTTAAAATATCACAACGAATCCATAACATAACTTCAGTGCATTAAAGAGGATGTTATGGAATATTCCTGCTTTGAAGGTTCTATAATGCTTGTCGGTTAAAACTGCCAAAAGATTGCATTCTTAGAACATTTCAAACGTCTCATCAAATCTTCGAACTGATTAGCAGAACATCTACTGCATGAGTGTATGCTTTCAAATCAGCACCGCTAATTTGGTCATCTCCCACATGCAGATATTCAAAAACCTACCAAAAAGCAAATAAATTGTTATAACAATTAATGTATTACCTGCAATCTCACATTGCAAATATTTATATTGTATTATTCGGAGATTAACGGTCACGGTTTGATGCATCACACAATAATTATTGGTGAATAAATATTAGCACAAGTTGCAAAATAGTTCAAATTCATACTTGCATTTTAAAGTTAATTTGCAATTAGAGAGTAATACGCTAATCAGAAATACTGACAAAAAAATTGCAAACTCAATTTCAGAAGTGTGAGCAAGTTCACCTCCAAAAATTATTGACTGGAAGCATAAACGATAACATTTCCTTACAGACGTTATCACCTGAATTAACAGACTCACAGTGTTGAAATGTGCAACGAAAACCTGTGCAGTGATGTTCTGTATAAACGCACGTATTTTCTCCCAGATTCAATTTGTACAGTGAGCTTCCAAGCTATCACGATTAATTTAATTGATTTCAACAAATTACTTCTACTGACTTTATTTACAGAAGTAGCATTAATCAAAATCACTGTTAATTACAACTGAGATCTATGGAAGTGGTGCGAGTACAGTTCAGTATATAGGTTTATTGACGTTCCAATGTATAAGATCAAAATGATGTGAAAAAAAAAAGATCTGTGAATTATACAATGCACGACTAAAAATAATGATTTTTTCCCCCAATATAACAATCATTTAATAAGGTCCGTACAAATAATTAAATCTTAGTAGATTTAACTTTGATTCTAATAGGGGTACATGTACTCAGATAAAAGCTTAAAGATGACCCTTTTGCACTGCAGTCGTGAAGTCAAGTATGAAAAAGGAATGCGTGATTTCTTTGTTTTAAAACGTTGTTAACCTATTGCATTTTTAAACCAATAAGTGTGTCGATTTTGCACATGCACGCGACTTCACAGCCAAAAAGTACCATTAGTAAAGCTTCTGTCTGAGTACCCCTAGTGTTTTCATAGTTTCAATTGGAAATATGAAAAATAACGGAATTAAGGAAAAATATTGTGCAATTTGTGCAAATGCAGTATGTTCAAACGACAGGGAATTATTCTAAAACCAAACTAAAAACTGGCAAAGAATCAGATAAAAAGGGCACTGCATGAGGCCCATGTATACGCAAAAAAATCAACTGGATGCTCTGGAGCAAGGAAATTTAAACCGATGGAAATTGGCTCAATCTGCTCTGCGTGTGGCTTAAAATTCATCTAATTATTAAAGACATGTACTTTTTCATTTAGATTTGCAAGGAATCAGAGATATACGAAACAGTACTTTAGCGATGAAATTTTTTCAAAACGCTAAATGAAAATGGTGCAAACCATAACAAGAAGGTATATATATTTTTTTCAAATATATACTTGGCAAATATCAGTTATTATATAAAATGTCTACATAACCGTGCAGATTAATAGCAAATATACAGATTAATATTAAGCTGATCGTAATGCAACATGCACGTAATAATAAACAAAAAAACTACGTAAATATATACAGTGTATAGGCCTAGCTCTTTAGATCGTCGATTAAGCTATAGGATTGTCCTTTACGCAAAATTGTTCGGAAATACATTAATTTCAATACATAAAGGTATGATCTATGCATTATACTGCATTTACACACTATAGATGGTGTATTTTCCAATCATATATCATACATGTGTACTCAACAATTTTATATGTGATTGAATTTAACGTATGCATGTATAGGCTACGTTAATTCAAATTAAATGAGTGCGATTAAAACTGAAGTTAAATTACCAATTTTCAGTCCTTTTTCCTAAATAGGTAACAAATTTAATCATTAATACAATTAAATATATATCGTTAAATCCATGTAACAAGATTATCAAAAGGGGCATAATAAGGAAAAACATTCGCCATTGCGCAAATGCATTTGTGCCGCTTAAAATTAATGGTTAAACAATTACCATTGCAAACCAAGAGAATTCTGCTATAAATTCATATGCAGCAAAGGCTAGAAAATATCTGACATGATGACGAATTAATAGACTGGTTTATCATCACCGTTTAATCGTTAATTAAAAATTGATCACTAAAAATCCTATATTTCTGCTTTGCACAAAACGCGGTTAATCAATTTATTAAAAATCTTTAATCATGGAAACATTGTAATTGTGGTAAATAGAGCATCTAGAAAACTAACCTAATGTAAGACAATTGATATAAATTGAATGTTAGGACTATTCTTATATCTGCATGATGATCATGGAAGACCCAAACATTCATGCATGCATGCGTGGTATCCATGCATCCTGCTTAGCTGCAATAATAAAAAAATATCAACTGTATAACGTAAAAATTTCAATAAAAAGCCACTGTCATCTTTTTAGATGCTTAGAATTAAATGCACTGTAAGTTCTTAATTGCAATAAAGTTGTCGTCACTAGAATACTATTTAATTAAAATAAAAAAGAATCAAACTACAGGAAAAAAATCATACAGTAACTGAATTATAAATCAAGAGTGCAAAGAACCGTGTAACGTTCGAAGTAAAAAATCTGCGGAATTATAAGAGTCGAGTCTAAGTGTCTAATTAATTATATCATTAATTTAAAATGATAATTTCCTCTAATTACCAACAAAGGGGTAACTTGAAGGAAATGTATGCAGAGCAAAAAGGTTACGTTTATACAAGAGAACCAAATGTAAGAAGTTTTTAGTCATGCATGGCTTTTTTACCGTTAATGTTATTGAATGTTGAATTAGGAAACTAAAAAATGAAATGAAAGCCGCCGATTTATAAAAAAATACTATTCCCAAGTCATTAAAAATAAACCGACAAAACCAATCGAAATTTAGAATTGAAAAAAAATTTATCAAAAGAAATTTCTTTTTTTCCCCCCCTTAATTGTCTAAAACTGCTCGAAAAAGTTCATTAAGGAATATTTGCTTTGATTTTGATCACATACGTTTTTCGTTGTTACACGTTACATAAAACACAAGATAAAAACTTGTTCTAATTACTAATCAAAGTTTGGAGCTACATGGCAAATACTGCATAATTAAAACATGTAACCGTAAACAGCATATGTAAAGACAATGTTGCCGAACAGTGACCATGCATTCTTGATATGAAAATTTAAAAATATTGCTCAATTTATCATGGAAACTCATTTATTCATTACAATTAAATGCTCGAAGAATTGTGTTTAATTGAGAATCTAACAAATTATCGTCGATGCATTAATGTATGCATTAAAAAAACCAGGAAAAGAATAAACTGAACAAAAAGGCAATATAAATTACACTAAATTAAAAATGCAGCTCTCGTTGTGCTTATTCAAATTGCAAATTGCGAAAAAGCTGGTTGTTGACAAAATAAAACAAATAACAATGCTAATAACAAGACATCGTAGTAATAATAAAGCCAATAAAACATTTTTTTTTATAAATAATTGAGAAACAAGCTCGTTATTTCATTCGCTCGTTTTATAGACTATGACATCATATCTTGCGTGTGCAGGTACTCGTCGCATGTTCACTTCCAGGAACATTTCGTGGATAGTCATGTTTACAAACAAAAATTACGAAATCAGCAATAAATAAACTGGACTAATTTGTCCCGCAGTAATATATTTTAAAAGTCGCAATTAACGTAAGCAAAAAAACCATCGACCGAAACTATAGGCACGCATGCAACCTCGAAAGGTGCGAAACCCAACATCGTATCAGTTACAATAAAAAAAATAGAAAAAAAAAATAAAAAAATGGACCTACTAGGCATGGGTAAAAGGTGGCAATAAATAACCAAAATCCAGAAGGTTTCCACCCCGTGGAAATTGCACCGTCATTTTCGGAGAATTTTTTCAAAGAAAATTACCCCGCATCTATTCGTCGTTCAGAGATAAAAAACCGTTCACAGAGCGGTCCCACCGCGCTTGTTGCCGCAGCCCCCCACTTGGGGGCTTTCTAGACAATGCTGCTGACGTCACAAACAACAAAAACAACAACAGAAACAGCCACGAAGCAACGCGGGATGTACAGGGCCCAAGAAGCAGCACCGAGGTACCGGTTGTTGTGACCAGTGCAGAGCGAAACAGAAGCCCAAAAAGCTGCTGCCAAGCAGCCAGCGAGCTATGGTCCTAGGCATAAAAAACAAGCAAAAAACAGGATGCAGACCCAAACAAAAAAGGGGTAAAAAAGTGGCGTAGCAAACAAGCTGGAGGGTAGCCAAACAAGTTTGGATCCTTAAAAGCACCTTACGAGAGAAGAAAAGCAGCACCCAGGGCTGAGAACCCAGTCTGCGGGGCCATAGTTTCTGGGGACATTCGCATGGGGTGGGATGAAAAAGTGTTTCTGGGGGGAGTTGTGACAGGGTAGGGGCAAGTGAATGGTTTACTAGGGCTGTCATCACTGGCCAGAGGGAGGATGACAGCTAAAAGCGGCAGGGAAGGGTTGAATAGCTGCATTTTTTTAAAACTAAAAGGGTTAAGACCATCCACAACATTGCTTTTTATCACCTATATATAGCCCGGGTGGCTATTTGCATCCCCTGCCTCCCCCCTTTCGAGTCTGCGCACTGCGTTTAGTCATGCTTTTTCGACTTTGCAGGACGCTACAGGAACATTGAAATCGGGGTTTGCATATATTAACTAGCCGGGCTTATTTAGCAATATATCTGGACCCAGACTGCAACCTGCTCAAAATGTCTTCCATCTCTTCCTGACCCCAGTTTTCCAGTTTGGCCCGGCATGCAGCTCTGCGTGCAAAACCCTCACCGCCACGAACCCTTCATTGCCAGAGTTGAAAAAAAACCCTCCAAAAGTCACACATATAAGTCAGGAATTAAAAGACGCGAAAAATGCGATTAAAAAGACAATCTGAGCTCGAGACGTTCGAGCGTCGTTATTTGGGTTAACTGCGCGTAATGTATACAAATGAGTTAACTTATGGGTACTAGTTGCACCACCAACATCCATTTTTACAGTTCGGAATCTTGCTGAGGCAAACAACTATTTCTGTGAACGGCGCAATCACCTTTCTCATTACGTGTCACGTGATGCTTTTGAATAGCATTTAATGCAATTGGCAAGAAATTTAAATGGTTCTTGAAAAGGAATCTTTTACTTAATAATATTCCTCGTGTATTATTTAATGGCTTTAATAGCCCTGAAAGTGGGCCGTAATTGCTGTATTTGAAACTAAAATCTCTACTTGGATAATAAAAGCCAAAAAGGTAATGTATACAGTACACGTATATGTACAGCGCAGAATACATATGGGGAAATTGGTCATGTTCTCTTAAAATGTAAAAATACATGTAGCATGGCTTAATCTTTCCCAAATGTGGATATTTTTCGTATTAAGATCAACAAATAATCTATAATTTCTGAAAATATGAACGACTGATTACGTCACCACTATCCGGTAAAGTACCGGTACTGCGTAATTCTGCATCTATAAGTTATTACAGAAATAATTTAGTTTGCTATAAGTTATCGTTGCTTATTTACTGATGCACTGTACGTCGAACGCATCATTGTAAAATGGATGAACTGAAGAGAACTTGTTCGTTGCAATTTTAATACATGTACGTTTTGATTACTGCACGGAAAAAAAAAACGAATTTGTAAAACTTAATCAGCGAACCGCGTGATGAAAATGTGATTAGATTTGACTAAGGAAAAAAATGAAACGTGGGAAGTACATTATACAGTACATCATACACTAACTAAACGAGAGGGATTTACACTTATTGAAACAATATGTACATTTATTGATTTTAATATTAGTTAACCTCATTAAAGAAATTTGCCAGGTTTTCAGCGTAATAGCGTTAACGAAGTAATTGTTGAATAGGAATTTGAATTTCCTAAGATATCAAAAAAGATTATAATGATTGGTTGCTTACAACAGAGTGCCAAACAATGTTTCTTTATTTGCAATGCAAAAGAATGTGATTCTGCAAAAAAAATTCAGTTAACAATCAGCAAGCTTGTTTTCACAAAAAACTTCCTTATGTTTTAAAAATTGTATTCCAGGATTCAATAATAAATAATTTTACGCAATTTTAAATTGAACATCGTTGTAATCACATCTATTGGTACATGTATATGCGGTACGATAATTCGGTACGATGACATGAAGCGCCATCTCTTATGTAGAAATTAATTTTGTAACATTGGAGTTGGATCCTATAGTGCTATGGCAAAGCAACCCCAATCTTTATAGAAGTCTAGGTGGCGCCATCTTTAAAGTGTTACCTACTATTTTAAGAGGTATTTTCACACTCACTGGGAATTTTCAATTGGTTAGCAGTGAAATTCTTGAAGAAAAATCTCACAAAAAATCGAGAACACAGCACTTTTTAAGACAAAAAAATTGCATGGGTCCTCATAATTAAGAAAAATTGAGCTATAATAGCCCACTCATTCCCCTCAGGCCGCCTAAAAAAACTAAATATGGGACTATACCCACTTGGCCTACACCGAATATGGATTTCACGGATTTAGCTCAACTTCGTTTTCGGTGAAGTCACCTTACAGTATAGTGAGGATTGTATTCAAAACTTTGCCAGAATCCAAACGGATTTTTTTTGCAAGTCAAGGCACAATTTCAATCAATTTTTTATCGCGTGTTACATGCATACAGTTTTTCAAAGGATTCCCTTGACGGTAGGTTTAAGACACCTTTGTGCGTTTTTTATGATACGAAAAAAAAATACTTATTTTTATATGCCTGGCAAACTGGCAAAAGCGTAAAAAATTGTAAATTATAGGGAATCGATTATTTCCTATTTTCAAACGCCGATATGTAGGGTATGTGTACGCTTAGTCCAGTGCAATTTCTGGGAAAAAATGTGAATAAGCATTTGTTTAAAAAAGCCAGAAAGCCTAAGGTCAAAGGAGAAATATTACAATGTAACTTCATGATAATGTATAGAATTTGAACGTTTTCCTACCATGCATTACAATAGAAAACTTAGCATAAGTTCACCCAGTTTTATTCTACTTATTCATTACTGAACCATCAATTTTTCTCGAATAATACACAAATATCCCCACGAAAGTATTGTTTGGACAAATGATACACACAAACATTTTTAGAATTGCTAAAAAATTCCAATTATCACATGGGTATCTTGAAAATGAAGTTATTATTTCATTTTCAATTAGGAAATTTAAAAATAATTCATTTTTACCATTTTAGAATGGTCTGTTGCACACTTATACTGTATAAAATCATTACGAGTCCAATGCGGTCTCCAATTTGAAAATATGTATAGTGAATGGCACGTCACTAATGGATATTAATTAATTTTAAAAAATTGGCATGTGAAGAAGTCCCACGACCCCACCATTAAGGCTAGGAAGTTCTAACACTTTTTCTTCAATTTTTACATAAATTCCCGCTTGCGTATTAAAAATATCCATAACAACCTTGCTTTTATTAAAAAAAAAATTAATACAAGACAATTATTCTTTCGGTTAAAGACTGAACATCCTCAAGAAATTAATAAAATCCAATTAATTTGCGTTACATTTTCCTCACCAATTGTATAAATTTATTGCACATTTGTGGGCATATTATAGCTTCCACTTAACGTTGAACTTTAGAATATTTACGGAAATATTTTTTCACTGCATAGCTTGAGGTTGATAATGCAGTTGCTTGTATGTATATGGCTCACTGTATTAGTATCAAGTTTAACTGTTATGACCGGATCCATAATTTATCATTTATTTTTTGATACTTAATTTGTTGAATACAGACCATTCCCAGATTTTCTGCATGCAAATACAAGTAATTCTAGTTTGATGGCCAACAAAGAGCAACAACTATACATGTATATTGATCAATAGTAGTATATAAAATATTTGGATCACTATAGGATGTTTGGATTTTTTTTTGCATTGATGAAAAGTTGTATGCATCTCTAACTATGAAAATAATGTATTGATAAATATCTTTTTTTTTTGCCAAATATAATATTTGTTTCCTTTTTTTGTCTATTTTGCACTTAACATTGTCATGGCTATTGTCAATAGCCTTGGTAGTATAGTGGTCAGTATAACCATAGCATGTTAAGGGAAGACTCCGGTTCGGTTACGGGCAAGGACAAGAAAATTTAGGTCCACATTACAGTATCAAAGTGAGCCAGAAGAGGCATTTTATATAATATTAATATCAATGATGAAACCATTTTTTTTCAATTATCACATTTTAAGAGAAATGTTATTCCAACCTTATATTGTAGTTGGTAACGATTTGCACGTACGTTGTGTTGGTGCGTCTGATGTGGTTCACGTTTTATGCATAGCCTATACTGACAACAACAACAAAGATGTGGTCTCTTAAACTACCGTTAAATATTAACTGCAAAAACACCGCATCTTAAATTCAATTTAATATATACGTAGCCAAAATAAAGATGATTTACACAACTAGAAACATATAAGGAAACAACATTCTCATAGTTGTGGGAAACATCTTGATTTTATGAACTTTTATCTGCACGCTGTCTGAATTTAGGATGCAATGTTTGTAACGCAGCGCAGCTCTATCACATATACTCGGACCAGTATCAAACAGTCGGTTAAGCTGGTATCTTTACCAAACACACCTATTGTTACGATTTGCATGCTACATTGAAGATTGCCAAATGCACGGTCTCACAACTGGCCAAATATCTTTATTAAATTTCATTGAAATGAAAACACGGCGAGACCGAGCGCGGTAATGGCTGCCAACTCAATTTTTAAAGGCAGTAAAGGGGGTTTATTTGATGATAAAATCAAACCCCATAAAAACTGAAAAGCCCAGCTTCAAAAAACGGACAATTTTACGATGTTATGCCGTATTAAAAGAAAAATGCTATAGGATTGAAAAGCCTATGTCGATTATCCTACAGACGAATCGCCGTGTACCCATAAAGGCATGGGAAGGGGCAAAGCCCGGGTTCACTAATAAAACACCATTGTTGGAACTAGAGTTATATTTATCCCGCAGTTATGCTTGTTAACGTCGACATGGTTAAGCCAATCGTTAAAACCTTTTCAGCCCATGCCAGTTTCTCCCAGTTGAAGAAAGTGGATCCACGGCCATCGACAGAGTCGGAAAAAAGTAGGGGCTCAAGACTCCGACGCTAATCTTTTTTAAAGGTTCCAACTTTTAATTCTGCCAAGTTGTATACAGAGTACACACGCATACATTAGCCGAAATTTTAACGAGCACCGTTGCCCATTCAGGACAAACATAATCTAACCCGTTCTGTCTCATGAACCCGGGGTCCCTGGGACTTATCTGCGCGCTTTCATTTGAATACGAATGGTGGCGTTGCCTAGGGGTAGCGAACCCGTCCTATAGCTTTTTTCTAAGACCCTATTTGTTTGTCTGGAAAACAAGTCGGGGGCCCGGGTACCAGGGGTCCCTTCCCATGCATGCCGTCTGCATCCAGGCAGCCTCTGTTTGTGGGCGTCCCTATATTTACGAGATCTTGCATATCGTGGATGGATACACGCTGGAAATCGAATGTGTGAGAAACGGTCCCATGCAAATTTGCCTTTTACATCAACCACTGACGATAAAATATACAAATGATTTGCGTTAGCTATAGTTCGATCCAATTGCGTATCCGTCAATCAGAAATTTATAAGAAAAAATATTACAAAAAAATATATATTACAGTATACGATTCCGCACAAAAACAAAACATTGTCTACAAGTGTGTTAAAGCGCAAGGGCTAATCTACCTTCAACAGTCATGGCAACACTAACATCCTTCTCCAGCATGAAGCACTATGGACGTGCTGCAATTGAAATTGCGTCATGAAACCAACTCTTCGATTAATTTTGCCGGCCTATTGGTTCCTTTGGTTAGCCATTTCACTGCGTGAAGAATTCGTGTTTACTCGAAACGTGTTTGCTCGAAAATTGTTGGCGACGTCTTAATTTACGAGACCTTTACATATAGACCACTTTGCATTTAAAGATGTTATAGAGCTAAGCTAACCCAAAATGCCTTTACAAGGTATATCCAAAGCTGTTCCACGTGCATGCATGTAATTCAATTTTTATTTATTATCAAAAGCAAACATCCTTATGAATGAGGTCATTTGAGCTGCAACCTATAATCAATTCCATGACTAAAGATCCTATATTCTGACATTACTGGTAACCTGGATTATGAAATCGGTTCATGACAAGAAGTATATATAGGGGACCTTTGCTATTCCAATTTTTTAAACTTGGTTATCAAATTAGTTCGATTTGGATGTATACCAGTCCGCATGTACCTTCGGCCAATCACGATTAAAACAGTTTCAAAGCGAACATACATGTGAAAATCCATTAAATTAAATCTTTTCGAAAGTATATATACAGTATGCATGCACTTGACATATAAAATGACTTATGGCTCAAGCAGTTGACGAAGAAAGATCCACTGCAGTCATTCGATAACCAAAGGTTTTCGACGGGTTTTGAGACTGGCGACGTTGTGCAGTGATCAAAAAAACAATTGAATTATTAGAACGACGTATATGCTATACCAGTTTTCTTTGTTCGTTAAAATGATATTTCGTTTAGAACGCAACAGAAATGTTCATGTTTTTGGCCATTTTTGGAGATATCATCGAGTGTAAACAAAAAAATCGTTGTAGAGCCAAATTTTCCAAATTTACGTGCTCTGCTTGTGCCCAACAAGCAGAGGCTCAAAAACATAGGCCTACAAACAGGCGTGGGGGAAACGTCATGCATCATGGCGTTAGCTCGACCTGGAGGAGCTCCTAAGCAGGGTCTAAACACATGGCCAAGGCGACCAGAGCTATGAAAAGAAGCAAAGGGGTAGGAGAAAAGGGGTAAACACTAAGGATAGAAAGGGGTACAGACGAGAATAACCCGTTCGTCTCTGGAAAATCCACGCCCAACAACAATGTCTTCGGAGGTTGTTTGTATGCGTGCGAATATGGGGACAAACCGAGCATATTTTCAAGGTAGACCAAAGGAGGAGGGGACCAAGAACGCGGATAAAAAGGCAAGTCGTCCAAAACAATGCAATCCACCGAGGTCCCACCGGTTCCCCTCGCCAAACTGCCTATTTAGTACATAGGATGTGGATGCATGCCTAAAAAGAAGAATGAATGGCAAAGGCAACAAAAAATATGGAGGACGAAAAAATACATCGCAACCCTTTCTTGAGCGACGCGTCGTTCGAGGGGTCCGCCCTCGGGTGCGAAACGAAAAACACCGGGCCAAGAGACCAATAACAACAATTCGGCAAGTTGGTCCGGGGGCCGAGATACAAACCCCTTTAACGAGTCTTGGGGCCAAGTGCAAAGCGAAATAAAAAATAAAACCCAGACTGAAACAAGTTGACAACAATTCGGCAAGTGGGTCCACCCTGTCCCAAACCCAGACGTTTTGCCCCCCGTAAAAGAAGAACACGTGATCGGGGTATGCACTCGCTCGTACGGTTGCTCGTGGCTATAGTAGATCGTAACCAGGTCCAGAACCGAACTGACCAAGCTAAGCCTCGCAAGAAACCATGCAAACCCTGCATTAAGCCTATAGTGAAAGTCGTGCCTTTTTTAACCGGCATACAGTTATGAACAAGGAATCATTCAGAAATTCGGATGGTCAAACGGTTCAGAGATTGCAATAACCTCAAGATGCTGCAATACCAAATTGGGCGTTGGAATACAAGCATATCCGGTAGTCATCGCCAGAATTAGGCCCTTGCAACTGAGAAAGAACTGACTCCAATGGAACACATTACGTAAGTCAATCTCGTTGGTCAACCTCCCAATAACCGCTCAATAACCTGAAGAGACATGCATTTTTTGTTGAGACATTTGGATTATACAGCATGCATGCCTCGCCACGGAAGGTTTTGCCAACGTGGAGGCATTGTTACGTCATAACGGCGCGCGTCGTCTCCATCAATCCGGATGGTCAAGCCCCTTCGACAACTGCTCAATAACCGCTCAATACCTGCAATACCCTGGATTTGCCTTCCAGCCAAAAACCCATTTGGACATCGCGCTTCGCATCGTGCCACGCACGGCACGGACGGTCGCCGTGCACCACCGTGCGCCGCCGCCCAAATGGAGGATCCTCCGGCTCGGCAAAGGCCCCAAACGCGGCGCGTCTCTCAGCGGACACTCGGGTAAACAGAAAAGTGGAGAAAACCGAGCAAATAGGAAGAGCCAAGAAAGGCCAAAACGGGAGAAGAGTGCGATGGGGGAAAAAAAAACAAGCAACACCAGCAACGACCGGAATTGGCTTCGTGGAACGCCCATCGCCTTGCGTGGAGTGTGAGCAACACTCGCAGGCTCAGCGGCGTCGCCACCTCTTAACGTGTTGTCGAGTTGCGGGCATGCGCGGACCACGGCAGTGCCAAAACAAGAATTTTTTTAAAAGGCCGAACGAAATCGGAGGAGGAGGGGGGATTACGTAAACACAACACGTGTGGACAGTGGACCAAAACAAAAATGGCGGCAAAAAGGAAGTGAGACGGAAGAGGAAGGCGGAAGTGCTCGTGCGGGGGAGGATGAAGGAACTAACAACAACAAAAATGGACACTCCATGGCTACGTACCACATGGGCTTTGGCCGCTTCCAAGTTGGACGCCGAGGACGCCGCGTTGTTGATGGACGACGCCGAATTGGCCGAAGTGGTCGTGGTGACCACGTTGGCCAGGGCCAGGGCGGGTCTGGGCATGCCTGAAAACTCGCTGGGCACCATGGACTGCTGCTGCTGGTGGACGACGGCATTTTCGTCCGGACTGTTCTCGTGCTGCTGGTGGTGGCTGTTGTTGTTGTTGTTGTTGTTGTGCTGCTGCATGCTTCTGGCCATCAGCAGCATGCGTTCTCGTTCGCCATTGGACGGCTGCAAGCCGCTCGGACTATCGCCGGCGCTTGACCGACAGTGCAGGTTGAGCCCACCCCCGCCATGGGACAACAGGCTCCACTTTTTAGTCAGTGCCGTGGTGAGCGCCGAGGTCGCCACTTTGCCAAGCGTGGGGGTGGCGGAAGCGAAGAAACCGGAAGTGACCGCGAAAAACAACCGCGCGCTAGCCACCAGCTGATCGAGGCGCGAGAGTTCCGGTCACGTGGTTGTGGTCAAAAACTTCGGCAAAGGAAAAAAAAAAGTCGTCCTGCTCGGACGAATCGAAATGGTCAGCACGTTCGACAAACAGTTTCGATGACCCGCCCCCGGATCAAAGTAATCGAACGAGAAAAAAAGCTGGTCGAAATCGGAGAGAGAGACTGAGGAGCAAGATGGGTCACGTGACGGCGACCACAACTTCGGCCAAGGCGGAGCGGGCCAATTGGATGCTCGAGAAAAAAATGGTATCTAAAGTTACCGGAAGTGGCACCCACGCTTCGGTCGGTGGCGGGATCCTGAAGTCCTACTTTGGGTTCCGGTCGACGTGATGGTCAGTTGGTCGTCGAGCGGCGCACGTGAACTGGACAATGTTTTACAGACCGAAAAACGCAGCAGCCCAAAAGAGCAAAAAAAGCCTCGAGTTGCACGTTGGAAGCACGCGGTTGAGCCCGAACCCGGGGTTCAGAGAGTCCGAGTGCATCGACCGGGAGCGGCTGGAATTGGGAGCGACCCCTGTGGCGGCGCCAAAAAAATCGGCCAAAATGCAGGACCTTTAGTGGGCAAAAAAAAATCAAAAAACAGGCTCGAAACGAGAGGTAGGTGGCGACAATCCGCTCGCAAAACTGTTCGAAAAAGCTGCCTTGTTGCACGTAGAAAAGCCAGCGCTCACTCACATACTGAACTAAAACCTGACTAATTTTTATGTTGAAAACGGAGAGAGAGAGAGAGAGGAGCTAGAGAGAAAGAGCTGTGGGGGTAGAGGAGAGATGCTGCAGAAGAAGCGCCACCGTCATTCACGACTTTCTCCCACGCGCTGATGCTGTGGATAGGCGGGCTTTTGGGCACGTGTGCCCGGGGTAGGGGTGGAAGCACGTGGGGGTAAGGAAGCGAGGGTGGGGTAGGGGAGGGCCCATGCGCGGGGGGTGAGGGCGAGCAGCGAGGCCGAGTGGAAAAGGGGGAGGGGATAAGAGTGAAAAAGCGGGGGGACGATGACGTCGTCAGGGGGGTAGAGAGAGTGTAGGGGGCGACAGAGTGCAGAAAAGAAAGGGACTCGGTTGCCATACGCACGCGTCCCATTTCTCATTAGGAAGATTAGCATTGATGCCGTAATGGTGGGGGGTAAGCCCCGTGCTTTTTAATCCGGGCTCGACCGTGATTGGTCCGTTTAAAAAAAGCAGCCGATGACGCGTTCAAAAACAGCAATGGTGGCCAACACGGAGCACTTCCTACGGCGCTCTGCCAGCTGGCCATTTCTCACTGCTGTTGTTTTTCCGCTCAAAT
>JAQGAO010000673.1:0-31019 GCA_034697705.1 Ommatoiulus sabulosus | reverse complement strand
TCTTGAAGACGTCCAAGTCCAATCTGGCCCCAAACCTCTTCACCCGCCACAGCCATTGAGTCGTCCATCCTTGACCTCCTTGTTTGATATGACTTTTCCAGAGTCCATAACCTATGTAGATAGGTCAGTTTGCTAGCCATCTTCCGCACCTTACAGCAATAGTGCATCAGGTAAAGGAAAACGAAGCAGGTGGCGCTAGTGGTTTGAAAATCTTTCATTAGCCATTCGTGAACAGTAAATGAGGCTGTCAAATCAAAACGGCTGAATGAACAAATTGGATATTAGTGACTACGACTATTTAGCCACTCATTGACACCCCTTAATAAAACAGAAATATTTAGCTAATTATGAAATTCAAATTAGTTGCATTTGTACATGCAATTTTTCGGGGACATTGGCCCAATGATTTCACTTAAACTACTACAGTGATGGATCCACATTTAGTATTTTTTTGTAAATTCAGAGGTTAGTACACTATGACAAATAAGCTGCATTTCAAAAGCCCTCAGGACTTCAAATAGGATTTCATGACTCGCTAATTCTAGCCTAGTTCTTTTGAGTCGTATTACGTTTTTTTATACGGAGATAAATCTATAATCTCAACGCAGCTGATGCGAAAACTTCAATGACAGTATCTTAAAAAGCAAGTTTTGGAAACAATAAAAAAGGCGAAAATCCGAGAGTGAAAGTGAAAACTAAATCCTGCATTCCTGAAAGAGTTACCTGTTTGATATCACTGGGTGAACAAGAATGCAGCTTCTCTCTTTTTTCTAAATATCCTTTTTTTAAATTTAAACTTAACATTATCTAATGTGGGTTAGTGTGAATGCAAAACAAAAAGGAAATTTCATGGAAATGACCTTGCAAACTTAAAAACTTTCAAAAAATGCGATAATAATAGGAGAAAGTCGGCGACGAGGTAGAACAACCCATGCACGCATCTTAAACAGCATCTTAAAAAAATACGACAAATTTCGGAGAAAAGTTCTCAAATCAATTTTTTTTCCTGCAAGTTTAATAGCAAATTGTTAACGAGGTTATAAGCCATATTCACGCAGTGTTTAAACTTTTAAAATAAAACCCCTAATATTGTATAAATAATTTATGTGAAAATTCTCTACAGTTAAAATAGTTCAGCACTTATGATAATCAGGATGTCAACATTTTTTAAATGATTAAATTAACCGAGCACACTATCCTAAATTTTAACTGAATTTGTACATGTTTGTTTGATTTAACATGCAATGGACACGGAGGTTACTTGCCATTTCCAAATTGTGTTTTCATGATGATGGCATATTTATTAAATTAATTCTAAAAGGTGTTAGAAACTCTTATGAATATGTTGTTCATAATTGAAATGTGAAATTCATCTCATTTCATGTTGCTTGAAATGAGAAATATGAAAAAACATGCTTATTTTGTTTAACAATTTTAAAAAAATACATGTAAATTTGTAAATCTTAATTTTAAAACGAAACCAATTAACACAGAATCGATCCCGGATTCGAAAACGCTTTTAGACAATGTGACCCCGACTGACCTTTACATTTCCCTGCACAAAAACGCCATTGTAGACCTAATAACATCATTTGTTATAGGAAATTCGTGGCCAATTAGTGAGTTCTTAGCATTCTTCCATCAAAAACAGACTCACTCCTACAAATGTATTTCGGTCATTTAGCTCAGCAAGTTTTTGTAAGAAACTTTCCCCATTATGCAATTGTTTAAAATGAAAAAAATACGAGATATCATTGGGGAGGAGGAGGGTAATGGAAAGTACCTTTCGCATTCCTGCCAAGCAGATATTCAAATTGTTCAACAACAGAAGGCAGAGAAGTCAAAAAAACTTCTCAATTCTCCTCAAATGAATTGCAAATTTTTCACTGGCCTTCAATGGCCTTCGATGAGGAACAAAAAACAAACTAAGTTGAAAATGAAAATGGCAACGAAAAACATCGCCATTATTTGGATAAAACTGTTTTTCATCCTTTTAGTCATTGGTTAACAGAGCAAGATGGCCGCCAATGAGGAGACGTGTTCAAACTCAGGTTTACGAAATTAAAACAAAATTAACCAAATTTACAATTAAAAAACGCATCAAGGAAGTGTTAATTTAAATGTCAAATATGTTCTATGTTCACAGAACTCTTACAAAATCCGAATTTATTGAAAATCACATGAATTAAAATCTGAATTTTCCATTAGTTTTATAAACAATTTAGTCCAAATTTGCACTCGGTCCATTTTTTATAGGAAATCTCATTTTCGGTAAAGACAACGAGTTTCCAGAAGAATGCATTTTTATACAACAAAAGTCGTTTTAAAAGCTACAGTATTTACTAGATTACTTCCGCATCACAAAACTGCCATTTTTAATGGCTAGCAACTCTAAACGGCCCTTGTGTAAAAAAGTAAACATGCTCACCACAGCATTTTTTCTCAAGGCCAGGGTTCAAAAAAAGTTTTGTGGATTTTTAGTTTGGGAAAATGTCTTTAAGCACTATCGAATTGGTATATCTGACATTGTCAGATTCGTGCTAAAATAAGACGCAAGAACCGGGCATATTTAAGAGAGTGAACAAATAAACGTTGGGCAAAAAAAACAAGACATGAAAAAATATATTATATCCTAATCCAACAGCTGGGGGATTTTAATTTCAATGACTTCATTATGTAAATTAGAAAGGGGACGGTTCACCGCCTCCTCCATAGAGGAGGAGGAGGATCAAGAATGTTTATTTAATAAGTGAAGTGTATGAAAAAAAAATATGAAAACGATTTTTGAATTGAGCATTTGACTGGTGCATCGAGGCATTACTTCCGTGCAAATGCTTTAAACTCAACTTAATGTATCATTTGCCTAAGTAAGAAAAGTTTGGAAAATTTACGTGGGAAAACAGATAGCATGCAATAAAATACAAAGTCGAATACAAGCTCACTGAAAATGGCTAATTCAGGCAGCGACACCTGGACAGGAAGAAACGAAAACATTTATGGTATGTTCCCTTCGAGGCACACCACATATGGCCCACAATCATAATAAACTACAAGTAGATTCACATATTGTGTTAAATAACATGTACGTGTGGAATATTTTCACCACATTTCAAATAAACATATCAATTCTCAACAATAACGTATAATTTTAGCGTGCTCATAAACTGGTTACTTGGAAAACGTGAAAAAATCTACGTTAATTTGCATGTAAATTGTTGGTTTTCCGATTGTTCTAGTGATTTGTTTGCATTATAAATTTGCAAGAACACTTCAAAATTGTAAGCTATTGATTTGCATTACTATAGCATTATCTATTTGTCCCGGTCTAGACAATCAGCATAGTATTTGATTTATGCAACTTTGGGACAAAAACAAAAGCATCGCTTTCTGGAATGTGCCATTAAATATAAAAATCTACGTTAATAAACTTCTTTAATTAGCATGTTGGTTTTCTGATTGTTCTAGCTAGTTATTGGTTTGCATTATAAATTTGCAAAAACACTTCAAAATTGTAAGTTATTGATTTTCATTACTAGCATTATCTACTGTATTTGTCCAGGTCTAGATAATTAGCATAACATTTGATTTATGCAATTTTGGGACGAAAACAAACACGCATCGCTATCTGTAATTTGCAATAAAATACATCACTGCAGAAAATAATTACAAACATCAAGCTTCAATTTTCTGAAATGTGTGCCTTCAACTATTTCATTTGCATATTTTTGTATCGTTTCAAAATCACTCCAACTCGTTTCACTAGTATACATTATGCTGAAATTATGGAATAGTCGCCTGGTGGTTAACTTATGAATACTGTGGGGATGGACTGTTAAATTACCATTAATTTTTGGCCTGTCAAATTCACCAAAACTTAATTTAAAAAACGAAATGAAATGACCTCATGGACTAATTAGAAATACATGTAGAAAAAACCTAGCAAGGCAAACTCTTTAAAATCAACCGGCATGCACTCGATCGAATGACATACATTTTTGCATAACTTTGTACTATTTATTTTATCACTTTTGCCATTGTTAATTCGAGTATTTGAGACGAAATCCGCAACCCTGTTATGGTTGATAAGTCACATACAATTAAAACAGTTTAGTAGAAACTAACTTTTTTGCAAAAAACCGATAAACGATGTCACGAGTGCCACCCTTTTTCAATGAAAGATTGGCCTTATGAGCGTTATGGATGATTAAAAACTTATCTAACAGTTTAAGCTTCTTAAAAAGATGTCAGTTTCTTACAAAACGTTTCTTAAAAAATAGCCGGAAACATGTTCTAACTTGTTTTAGCTTGTTTCTCGATCTACAGCTAGCTTCAACAGCTAGAAATGAAGTTGATACGGAACAAGTTCAATATGTACATGTAAACATTCGTTGAGGCTATGCATTTTCTGGATAAGATCATACCAAATACAGCATATACAAGTAAATCTAAAATCAATGTTAATTCGTCGAGTAATCAAAAAATTTGTGATTACGAAATGTTCCAATTCTGCACATGTACAGTAAATCGTTGATTAGTAAAAGGTGTTTTGCACACACATACACTGTACCTACGTTAACAATTTAACTATAAATGTACGCTAAATGATTGCATCGAATGAAAATAATGCATACATTATTATTTAAATGCTCCAAACTTTAATTTCTTTACAACGCCTGATTCTTAGCAAAAATCTGATCTGCCGCATATACAGTACAAATAAAGAGAACTCCGCATAAGTGTAATTTCTTTTTAAATTTCAATTTGACGAATTTATGCTTTTAAGTCTTTAACGATGCAAATATTTGGAGCTTGCCACCCGCCCAATTAAAATTGCGCGGCCTTAATAAAGAGAAGATGTTAAGAGGAATCTTAATCTAAAAACATGTCATGTGAGGGCTCGAAATGCATTAAAATACTTTTAAAGTTTTACTGACCCCCTAGCGCAAACATTGCTTTACGCAAAAGTTTATTAGTACGATAAAACAATTATTGCTCCCGCCTCTTATTCGTTATTATACAGTATACTCTGACTGGTGAAAAATGCACGAATGTGTATTTATGGCAGGCGCACATTAATAAAGAGTATAAAATTAAGTGGGAGTCTCAGGCACGCGGGTATACAAAGGAGAAAGCGCGGAAAGGTGAAATTCTGGAAGGTTTTGTCATCACAGAAAATTTAAATATTATGCTCAGTCTTCCTTAGAAGGAAATAGAAGCGGTGTAAGGGAAGGAGTTTGCCAATTTGCATATATTTACACTTTCATTAACAACGAACAACATTGTCAAATAGTTTTGCAGTCACTCCACCCTTGGAAAATATTAACATCTTCGTGTGACATAACCCCCTCGCAAAGATGTAATTTCCAGATAAAACAGATTGTTGTTGTAACGTACGTCATTGTTTTCCTAATTTCAATTACACTTTACGACACTTTGGGCACTGACCAAAACGAAAACCATTAGCAGACGTGCTTTCCCAGCAACTTCCTATAGCAGTTATGACGAATTCAATGATCTTCTAAGAATGTACTTTTCGTCCCATCTACCACCTAGATTTTTGTGGTGTATTCTACATGTATGTTTACAGCATTTTTGTAAACATACACGTTATGTACAGTATCTTTGTTGCCATATTACAAAATTCAATTTATAATTTGAAAAATATTCAAGCAGGTCACGTTTCAACATTTCCATGTATGCTTTGAAAACATGTGACCTGCATGGAGGGAATTGCCAATCATATCAATTGATTATGTTTATTCATGTAAATCTTAAATACGCGTTGTCCATGGGCAGACAGAATTTTTAAAATATGTCAAAATACCGCTTTAATTACATAAATAATCATTTTAATGTACAGTAGAGTACAGATATACTCACATATTCCGAAATACATGTATATTAAACGCATAAATCATACGTAAAGTCAATGTGTCAAGTTTAAGCTTTACCTACAGCGTATACTCAAATTTGCTGAATACGAATTACTTTGATCTAGTCAGATATACAGTAGTCCATATAATGAAGCTAAATCGGAACTTGAACTGATCAAATGTCATAATCGAACCATTTGTTATGGTATAAATTTTAATTTGTTATAGCCAATGTGTTGCATGTGTATGTTCACAGTATTATACTGTGGTATGTTGCATTAGGAGTATGCTCCATATGTTGATGTAAAAGTACATTTACAGTATTTTAATGAATGTACATACTGTATATACATGTACTTAAATATCCACATAAATATGGATATATATATATACAGTGCATGCATAGTGCATACATATGAGCAAACAATTTAAATAGAGTATAACATTCTTCCATTTACACCAGTTGCTTAAGTGGCTTTGCAATGGATATGACTCGAATATCCATATACAGGTCCATGAATATGTGAGCATATATGGAAAAAAAGATGCTCCGATATGACATAATAGTGCCACTTTTTATGTTATTTTCATAAGAGATGTTCTCCGTGTTTATCCAGAAACATGCATGAATTCTCTTCATCAATAGCTTTTTTTCAACTCTGGTATCCGAATTTCTGAATACAGGAGCTTTGGGTGCTCCTTATCATTTCTTTTGATAAAAAAAATATTTTCATAAGGAAAATAGCGAGACGACGTTACATCTCGAATTTAGCAAATTGGCCAGTGAGCATTAGGAGGAGTGTCATTGACGAACCTTTTTTGGGGCAAAGACTTTCCCTTTTTCGTAAGCACCTCCGGGATTGACCCCAGTTGAACTTGCGCTGGAAGAAGAGGAACCGGCGGCTCACCCCAGCCCGCGAGTGCGTGGAGAGAAAGGGTTGGGCCGATTCTTGGTCCGGGGCATTGTGCCATGGCCAGAAAATTAATGGCGCTGATTAATAGACTTTTAATGCTGGGTGGTATTTCGTGTTTGCATTTCAACGTCATTTCGCTCGCTTTATTGTTTAATTGAGATGCACCGACCGCTTCATTTGAATATGGTATTTCTAGTTAGCTTTTTCAATGAAAATATGGACGACCCCTCCTCCCAAAAACCAATTATAGAACCTGGAATACTTCCTGAAATGCAATTCAAAGTCAGCATTTGGATCGAACCGACTGAAAATTATTTTTAAGAGGGAATCCTAGTGGTCCAATCTGAATCTCCATGGGAATATATCGAAGAATCTTCGATAAATAAAGAAGTTAAGTATAAATTTCATGTATTTAAATTGTGAATGATCACTAGATGGCGCTATTTGAAACTCTCTGAAAACTAAAGCGTGAGAAATTGTAAAAAGTAAAATTCACAATTCCTAGTGATTTCCTTATGTAATTCGTTTTAAAAACATATGGGAAATGCATAATTCTATTCGTAAAATTGTCTTTGAAAAACCTACATTGAGACTTAACCACTATGACACCCTATTTAAAAGATTCTAAACCTTAATATTTTTAAAAAGAAAATGCAGCAGAAACTTTTTGAGTAAAGATTTACAGATTGTTCTCTTTACTTTAAAGTTTCATGTGTATTTTGTTATAGAAGTAAATTAAATGTAATATTTCTACAACTAATTTTGAAGAAAAAAAATATCAAGGGGCATTTTCTAATCGTTTGTCATCACATGTAAGTATAAAGTTTATCACCCTCTTAGGAGCATGAACTGTTCATGAACATCCGAGCATTTCTTTGAATACCGATTAAAACGACATTTTTCGGCAGTTTGTGGTTTTCAGCCAAAAATCAAAAGTACAGCTAAAGAATTGGAATAAAAAATGTTCAAAGTTATTTTTCTTGTTCATAAGTTTATAATTTCTCTTTTAAAAAATAAGAAAACCAGACAAAACTTTAAAAACATGTAGGAAATTAGGCGAAAGAATTCCTGGGAGGACAAAATCTTTCAAAAATATTTCATATTTAAAAAAAACACCTCAAGGGGTACATATATCTAAGTACATGTAGCCAAACTGCTTAATTTTTTAACATAATGATGGAATTGAAATTGATAATTTTTGTGAGACGGACATCGCAATTTTGGGCCTTAAAATTGGATATTTTATTGGTAAATAAAATGATATCAACAAAATTAAAGTATGCTAATGCATGCACGATTTCAATAACTTGTGATTATCTAAAAAAGCTACCAAAACATTTGTGCAATTTTCAATTGTTTATTTTTAAGCCAGCGATCAATTTTTATCAATTCTTTCACACATTTTAGAAACCCAATTATTGACCAAAAAGTTTCTTTGAAAAATAAACGTAGCCAAGCAGCAACAACTTTTCAGTTTATATAGGTTGCTCTGATTATAAATAAACCTTGAGGTAAAACTGCTATCAGTACTTCAGTTAAACTTGAACAAAAATTGCGATGAAATTCTGGGGAATTAAGTTTTTCGAGAAACCACGTTAGTTATACGATTTACGACCGTCATTTCTTCGAAAAGTTGAATCCTAAAGCATATTACGATGTGGTCAGCGATTTTTTATATTTCGCAGCTGGATTATCATCAAAATCTTTTGTAAGACTATGGTTTGTAATAGTGTATTAACAGACGGGTCAATCTTCTTCATTATCCGTTATGCTATAAAAATAATAGCAAGTTATTTGAGATAAATGTCTCAGATAAAATAACGTTTGTTCTTAATTTAGATGAAAAATAACTTCGAAGATATCCGCAAAACAAGCCCAACCTCTTATTTATATTTGTCAATTTTATGGTAATGATTCCTTGAGTTTAACCAGATGTTCAACCAATTGTTAAAACGTGCATCTTCCATGAAATTAAACAATGGAAGATTAATTTTGAATTTACATGTACATGTATAAGCATATACACTGTACAATAATGTTCTATAGTGATTATACATTGTAATATGTATTAAAGAGTTGCATATTCAAGTTATTATAATAATAAAATATAAATTCACTAAACATTTCTTTTTCGAGAAACATTCTACATGTATTAACAGCTTTTTTAAGTTTCTGTAAAATTTACCTTCAAAATTAATGGGTGTCCCATTTTAAAGGATATCCACCGAAACATGTCGGGAAATAAGCATGTTACGGAAAAAAAGTATAGACAACTTTTTTTTTTTTTGACGGGGGTCACAAGATGGCTCTTGTGATAAGTTAATATTTACATAAACAATGTTCCAAATAACAATTAACTACGGCATTTTTACGTAGCATTAGAATATGTAATAACAAATAGGGGATTCTATTGAAGAAAATGATGTTGACCTTGACTTTACCTGCAATAGCGCCATCTATGCCAATACAGATAACGTAATCTTGTGACCTTACCTCAAAACAAACTTTTGTCTAAAGACATCCCGGAAAATAAGCATGCTACGAAAAAAAGGTTCTAGATAAAAGTTTGTTTTGAGGGGAGCTACTGTAGATCACAAGATGGCGCTATCTGTATTGGCATAGATGGCGCTATTGCAGGTAAAGTCAAGGTCAATATTGTTTCAATAGAATACCCTATTTGTTATTGCACATTCGAATTGTGGATCCTTTAAAATGGAACACCCGAGTATACAACAAGTCAGTTGTTGTAAGAAAACATCCTACAGTTAGATGGCGTTGTGCTCGTAAACAGCATACAGATCATTTCCTGTACGTTTTTAGGCAAATTATTGTAAGTAAATGGTTCAGGCTAAAAATGCATCAAAAATATATTTTCATCCATAGTTTCATTTACACAGCATGTCGTCTTGTTTTCTGCAATATTTTCGTGCATTTTTCAATTAAACGCACCTCAAAGTGGATTTCCCCCAATTAAGTGAAATTTGGCCTATCATTTTCCAATTGCTTTATTGTTTATTCTTTTGGCCAATCCCCATTTAATTGTTACGAGCCCATCCATTGTTGAAATTTCAATTAAATTTCAACCAAGTATGCAGTATACGGATTTCTCATAACCCATTGACTATATATACAACTGACCATCCCCTGATGAAACTCGGAAGAACTTCTTAGTACATGTACTATAGTATGCGGTCATCTAGCAGATAATAAAATGTTCGAGTCATTTAATTCCTGGTTTGGTAATATGATTACCGAAATGATATAGGAATCCAATGATGAATGGCGAATGAATTTCAATTGAAGGTTGTTGAAATAAAGCAGTAACAAAAAATCCAAGGACTGCGTTCAATACGATGGGTTTTCCTAGGAATTCGCCGCATTTTCCTCCAATAATTTCGGATATAACAAATTACCTTAACCATAGTACGTGTATGATTCCTTCGCATGATTTCGAGCGTAAACAGACGAATAATTACACGCTTTCGGACATTTCCATTAAACTAATTACGAATATTATTTATGAAGTGAGGTCTGAGGTGTACGAGTCTTGACCCTATGCAGGCCTACCCTGACGTTACGCTACCAAAATTATAGACATCCGGATATATCCCTTTTAACGTGAAATATAATTACGAATTATAACTTATGATGCCCCTAATTGCGGTTGGCGGATAAACTGCGAAGTGCGCAGGAAATTATGAGCAACCGACCGAAAACACGTGTCATGCGTGTGATTATTATAGCGTTATTAAAATTTGTTTTGTTTTTTTCTTCATAGAAACTCAAATAATTAGGATGGTAATAAATTAAGCTGTGGAGACCGTGCGTGCACATCATCTTTTTTTTTATAAGTTTGTTATGGAACGTCGTTTGATTTTCTACCAAAAAATGCAAAATTAAAAAGCAAAACAAGTACTTTAATTCTGCTACTAATCTATATAAATAAAGAAGATATGTATGTTTATATGTTTGTATGTTTGCGAAGGTTTTCCATGGAGCGTCTTTGCGATGAAGCGCCTTTACGACAAATTACAACAATCAGCAAGGGGGCGCTGCGGTCATGATTCGATCATTAGGCCTACTTCGTAGCATCAGCATCGGTAAGTACAGCCCGGGCAAAGCCGTGTTTTACGGCTAGTATCAAATAAAGTGCGACAATTCAAAGTATGGTTTTTCGAGTGACCAATGCATGTTGCATCATTAGGAAAATGATCTTGTAGGCCTATAACTTCAGGAAAACAGCAAAAATGCATTCTTTTAAAAGGCAAGAGTGCACAACACGTTTGAGCTGAAGATGTTGACTGAAGATTTTTTCGTGGTGTTTATTAAACTTTTAATGGAAGTTTGTTAAAAGTTTTTTAAATAGCAACCTCTTCAATTTAATTAAAATGTAGAAATTGGAATTTACCAATAAACATGGAGATTTTAATTTCCTTTCGAATTTCTGAATGAATTTGCACAAATATATTCGCTATTCAACTAATATTAGCCTAAGCATGAGTTTAATTGAATTTATCCCAAAGTTAACTCAATAACAAATACTTCAGATTCAATTTCTTATTCCGAACATGTGATGATATTACTTCTATTATTGTTGTTGTAAATGTGGTGCCATATTAACAACCAATTACAGGTGCAGTACTAACAGTAGTTCTAAAACTTTTGATAATTACATAAGTTTAAAATTGTATTGTGATTATTTTTATAGAATTTCATAAAATCTAGTACGTGCTTGAAACGAAACTTTTGACTCAAGAGCACTTTGAGTCTCTAAGTAATCGAACAAAAACTGAGTGTAAATGTTTTCCCTTATGCCTTTTTTTTCACGAAGGTTTTGCTCAGGGTTTTACTAATTATGGATATCAAAACCTAGATTACTGCATATAAAGTAGGATTCTAACAAGTTTGAAGGGAATCCATATGCGTGAGCACTTACTTTGAGTTGTCAAACCGTCGCAGCAGTCCGCATTCAGGTCAGGCTCGGTGCACTGCTGTTCCTCGCTAGATGGCAGCACGGTGGCGCCAAGATGATGGTCAGTTTTTAAAGTTTGAACATCTTCGATTTTGGACGAGCCAGCTGACTCCGTTGCATCACGGGATTGCAAGAGGGATTTCCGCGGAGCCGGAACCACAACTGCGGAATTTTGGGTAATTCTGCGAAAACAAAAGTTAACCGAAATTTACAAAATGGCACAAAAATAAACTCATGCCAAGCACGTGCATTACTCCCACCTAAACTGCCCAGTGGCATCCACCTGATTTCCCAGTACCAACAAATGTTTTGACCCTCTGAGTGACCACAACAGCACGTGAGTACTGGGTGTTCACCCACCAATCAGGAGGCGAGTTTGTCCTCACCTCGCTTGAACCCACGCATATTTTAATGCGTGGCCAAAGAGAGGGCGGTGCTGAAAAAAAGATGCTGGATGGTCACCCCAAGCACGAGATAACCCAGGGTACATCCCAAAATTTGCAACTTTTTTTTTTATCTTTTTTCAAAATTTCACGTTCTTCACCCGTTCAGCCCCAATGTCCTAAAACGTTTACTTCCACACGTAAACGTCTTCAGAGCAATTAAGGAAAATGTATCTCTCAATTTTAGGTTCATTCACCCAGATTTACACTTAGGCCTAGTTAATAAATATGTACTAGTGCCACCCCTCCGAGCGCAATAAATTTCCAAACGAGATTTCGTGCATCTTTTTCCAACGGCCATCATTTCTCTACTTTCACCTAGTTTACACGTATGCTAATGACCATTTTTATTGGACTTTAATGGTCATCCCCTGGATTAAGATTGCCATCGGAGATCAGCTTGTGACCTTAAGGTTTGTTTCGCATCTAGTTAAGTAGGCCTACACGTGCGTGACTTTTTTCAAAATATTAAACCAGCTAAACTAGTGGTTATAACTCATTTGGCCCAGATGCATCGAGAATGTGGTGAATTTATTAACGGGTGATTCACGCAGCCTACAAGGGCAAAAATGCAGGAGAAAGTATTGTCAGGGTAAGGCCACTTTTTAGGCGCCATTGCTTTTGTGACATTAAAAGTTCATGGCGCTGGCATTGTTCTCCGAAGACATATTGTAAGGATAGGCTATATTATTTATAGGCACATTGTATAGCTAGGACTAGTAGGACTTGCACATTATGCAGGGTTCCCCAGGCCTGGAAAACCTGGAAAAGTCAGGGAACCTGAAAATGTCTGGGAAAGTCAGGGAAGAATGACTTATTTTGAAAACGTCAGGGAAATTCAACGTATTAATGTTGTCGTTTCCACGGGGTTAGCTCGTGGTTTGAAAAATTTGTTAAATTTTTCCAGTTCAAATTTGTATAATTTTGAACAGTTCCCGAGTTCAAATTTACCAATTTTCAATAGTTTTCTACGACAAATTTGCAAAACTATCAAACTTTTCGTAATTTAAATTTGCAAGATTTCCAACCTTTTCCAGCACAAATTTGCAATATTCTCAACTGTTTTCGAGTAAAGATTTTCAAAAAAAATTTACAGAGAAGAAATTTGCCAAATTTTCGAGGACAAATTTGCAAAATTCACAAGCTTTTCAGAGTAAAATTTGAAAAATGTTCTACATTTGTTCTGCATTGTTCTAAATTTTGAAAATTTATCAAAATTGGCATTTCATTTTGCAAAATATACTGAATATTGTCCTGTGTCAATTTTTCAAAATTGTGAATAATATTGGTAAATCATGCATGAATCCAGAAGATTCAAAGAAGATTCACCAGAAAATAAATACTGTAAATAGAACTGTTCCCAAAATAAGAACCCTAAAAGTAACAAAACACATGTAAAACTATCTTCATCATGGATAGAAATCGTTTTGATTTGGAAAAGGATGGAGTGTCCAATTCTTGACTAAAATCATATAAGTAAAATCAAAGAATGTATTAAAAAATTAAAATTAAATTTCGTTTGATTTTTTAATTTCTATTATTGTTAAATTATGTCTAATTGTACAGATCGAATACGGGACGTGAATCACGTCCTATTATGCTTAGTCCAAATATGGCGCCCGTGAATCCAACAGTTCAATGCCTGTAAAGTACTGGCCTATCTCAATTCACTAAGAGGTCATGAGTGTAGTGATACTTCGCATTGTGAAACAGCTACATCTTATTAAAATTCACAGATATAGGCTTAGGGCTTCTCAAGTACAGATTACATCTTGATTTGGCTAGGATTTGACCAGTAAAAGACTTATCTACAGCAAATCCAAATTACAGGGCAAATCATCCATCCATTATTCATTGAAAATAACACTAGATAGGTAGGGTTATTTACCCAAAACCCAACCTGTTTTTCTGCGATGTTTGTATTTCGATGGTCATTAGCATAACGTTAAACCCCAAGAGGCACTCAATGGTCAGAATTACTGTATACATGTACATGTAGCACTTTGTTGGATTTTTCGGTACAGACATGCACGAAACTTTGTTTGTGTGCAGTGATATCAAAGCATCATTTGCATATAGGACCACCAACAGCACCATATGTAGCGCCATCTATACACAAAAATTCTGCTTTTATCAAGCATGCTGAAGTGTTTATCTAACTGCAGTTAATATACATGATTAACACAGTGTAATACACATGTAAGGATCCATATTTAGTCCAAGAAATGGCTGTTAATATTGAGTATAAAGAACATAGCACGTTACTGTATCGGAATGGCATTTTTGAAGTGCATTAACTGAAGAACAAATTCATAATTGCTAGAAAACATGTTTCTAGAATGTGATTTAATAACATTTCATTAAAGGCTGCATATTTTCACGTACATGTTTTCTAACAGAACATGTCAACATACTTCTGCAAACATGAAACCAAATAAAGTTTGATACCTTAATGTGTACATGCAACTTAAAAAAATTGTTGCGGTATTTTTAGATAATTTTTTAGATGAAAATTCTCTCGTTGATTACTTTATCAAAATAAGCCATGTTAGCAATGTTTCAACTCGAACAATATCCATTTTGACGTGCAACTCATGGGTATTCCTATACTTTTCCCTGCAGAAGAACGCCAAGGGGTGAACATTTCATCCGTAAAAATATCTAATCAACAACTAATCCACGATGTTCCGAGTTTAATCGTTAATTATCCGAAAGCAAACTAACTTCTCCTAAGCATGACTCGTAAAAAACATAAAAAATGACGATGATGAATTCGAAATTCGTGCAAAATACTGATAACAATCGTCGTGTAACGAAAAATGCAACAACCAGTGTTTCCGTGCACGATAAAACGTTACATTTTTCATAAAGTCAAATAAAAACTTGATGAAATCATGATTTCCTCCCCCTGGAACGTTATTATACAACCCTGATTGCTACAGCTCGTTTCCTATTTCGATTTCCCTGTATACGCATTTAAGATGTGTTTTTCTTTTTGAAAAAAAAAAACTCGTGCATTTATAAATGCCTGGGGTCACTGGGCTATCAAGATATTAACAGACCTTCAGGGTACAATGGTATCATGTGTATATTCGAAGAATGTTGATATTGCTGTTTATTCACGAACAAGTGATTTGCCATATATGCTGAAACCATGTTTCGACTGTCAAAAACTGAACTTTCCCATTGAATAATGAACTTTTTAGGCACATGGTCTTGCATAAAGTGGACAGGATGATCATAAACAACTACTGGAAACCGAGCCATTCCAGAGTATTTTTAGGTAGGATATTATTGTCAACATTTTCAACAGCTGAAGAGGTCAAGAACGATGAAATTATGTGAGAACACGTATAAAGGGATCATTTAACACGGCCATTTTCCTCATTAATATATCTTAAAAAGATTCAGAAAAAGATTACCGGAGCTAAAAGCATCGTTTGAGCGAGTGGAACCAAACTGGTCAACGTAATTTAATTATGAAAAAGTGCTGTTGATTTATGTGATAAATAATTACGGAAAAATTGGCGAATAAACACGCTTTAATGGACGCCCTCCCATCAAGATGGCGCCCAATTTCGTGAAATTGTTTTGGGACAAGATAACATCATCACATTAGCGAATTTAAGGAAAGGAAAAAAAATAACAGAATGCCTGTATATTTTTGGATGTCCGTTGAAATCAAATAATAAAAAATGACTTTTTTCCCTAGGCCACGTATATTTCGGATCATCGTTAATCTTCCAAAGTCACGGCGAAATGGCAAAAAGATTAAAGTGAACTTAAACGATCGTGTTAAATTATCCCCAAAATGGCCGAAACCCGTTTGACCTGTGTTATTACGGGCTAGGTATTATTAGACGAAACGCTTAATGGTTTCACAAATACTTATTTTTTCTCCCCGAAAACATACACTCATCCCAATTAATGGTCCTAATCCTTGAGGCCTTTCGAGGTAATGTACCTTGCTTATGAAAAGCTGGCGAAATCCAATTTGCGACGTATTCAGGAGTTGCAAGGAACGCACCATAGATGGCGCTGGATTCTCGTCGCAAGAAATCGATTCATTAAATTAGTTGAATCCTAATTTCTTCAAATAGCAAAAATGTTATGCATACGGTTATCACACAATTATAACTAACCGTTTAACTGTTGTTTACAAAAGACAACAAAAATAACATCATATAAGGACAAACCCAAGATTTTTTAAAAGAAAAGTATATATAATACCCTTTTTGCAAACCTAGGAAGTTGAGCTCGATGTCAGACGCTTGCAATGGTTAGACCATCACATTTAAAAACCCTTCTTGGGCAACAATTTAAGGTCAACAGTTGACGTCATAATCGTGTTTAATAAATAATTTATATTCAGATTTATGTTCAAAATAAGTTCCTTAAAACCATATATTTTTGGCGTGATTATTTTGAAAGACTTTAGCATAGAAATACTTTCATGTTTGCTTTTCGAATACACAAAATAGTTCCAAATGTATAAGTTTAAGTATATATATATAACGAATTTTTCAAAAGTTAAAATTTAAACACATTCATTGGGTAAAGTAAAACTTGCGTTAGAATTTATTTTTAAAAGAGGGTACTGACTTTAGCAACCCCGTGAATGCCTGATACGACATCATATTTTTGATAAATACGTGATGGGGCAACCTTAAGAGCCAAAAATGCCCCTTGAGTCTGATTGAAATCAATATTTCCAGAAAATGATAAGAGATCACAATTCAACATGGAGGCGCTATTTCAGCGTGATTCTTTTTTGTTTACTATTTGTGTTTATCTAAAAACTTTTATTTTTAAAATGGAGATCTCACGAAAGGGTTGTTGGACCTTATAGTTATTATTTTTTCACTTTTTTTTTCTGGTGGCTCCCCCCTGTGGCTTGCTATTTCCTCTGCAGATATGAAACCCTGACTTAGCAAGAGTTTTAAATGATGTTTAGACGATAAACACGTAACATTACGAGCCAGAATCACAGTGGCCTGTTTAACTATGCTAAAGCAGTGCATCTCATGCATGAGAGCGAGAAAATCTCGAAATTGATCACTAAATAGATTATTAAGCAACCCAAACAACCCCCCTATCCCATCGCTTCTACTGACTTAGCTAAATTTGCATTTGTTTGTAGGCTAGGAAGAGCAGGTTGAATTTCCAAACCTCAGAGAACAGAGAAAAAAACTCAAAGAAAAGCAATGAAAAAAAATTATCCACCGAAAATCTATTAGAAAATATCAGCAGGATAGGCACGCAAAGTTAAAATTAGTAGCAAAAGTTTTGCAAAAAAAAAAAAATTAAGAAAATTAGAAAATTGTTATTAAAAAACTGGCATCAACATCGCGAGTTATAATATCCTAGCTTGAAAGTGATTATTTACGACTTTTTCAATCGTGGGAAAAAAGTTGAAAAAAAAAGTTAATTTTGAGTTGCTTCAAATTCATGCAGATTGTTGAGATCGTTAATTAAAAGTTTTCAAGCGTAAAAGTGATGTCAAAACATGGCATTTTCCGGATTCATTCTTCAAAAATATTTTCTAAAGCAACTCAATTTATTATGTTTGTTTTATAAATGTTCCATCATGTTTCTAACATTAAAATGGACGTGCTAATCCTGGCCATCTACGATTAAATATGCAATTTGTATTATAAGTAAATTTTGTCATTTAACATACACGTTTTATTTATTTAACCATCACAAAGTGGTTAACATCAACTGAAGATCTTCCGATGTATCTTAGGTAATTTACGACAAAGCTTAAGCATGCATTATTGCCTCATATATAATAAGGACACTTAAATGCTTTACGAATGGAACGTTTAGCAGTCTTCATGAATTTTGAATTTTACGAAACTTCAAGAATTTCAAAATTATTTTCAGAATTCAAGGGTCTAGAACTTGAACTGTATTCCGAGTAGAAATCATATGTGAAATAATGTACACTTGCAATAGCCACGCCTTTTTCAGATGTTGTTTAATCATGTCTGAAAAAGTGTATGTATACGTAGTAAATATAGAAATATTTTAAACTACATGGATAGCAGCTTTTGAATTATTACAATATTATTTTTTTGTGAAATACATGTACATATTGAATAAATCTTTGGTGGGTAAGTTTTTAATCAACATTTATTACAAATCAAAAACATCAGTTCTTGAGTGAATTTTGTAATCCAAAAATCGTATCGACTTTGCACACGTGACTTCACGACTACCAAAAGTGCAATTCCTAAAGCAATTGTCTGAGTACCCCAAATAAGCGTGAGCTTGGCAGAGAAGCATCTCACCGCCAATTCCTCACGCATAGTTATTCTTTAATTCTTACATGTAGTATTTATATTTTATCCATTTGATAAAGGGCACAAAAACACATAAATGCCTCATTTAAACTACTTGTCCATCATGAGCAGTTTCCGAGATATCCTCAGCTCCTGGCTCTACAGGAACTTCTCTTCAGAAATGGTGCACAGTTGCCCAATCATTGTTCGTGCAGGGTGCAATGGCTGACTGGACACAGGGTCGGGTCAAAGGGTCCACTCCTCCCATGCAGCCGGACTCCTCGTTAAGTCGTTTATACATACGATTACAAGAACGAGTCGATGTTCATTCAAAAACACAACCCCTGCAACCATGATTGATGAACTGATCAGCCATTTTGACAACGCGTTGCATCGACAATTGGTAAAAAAGACGAATCGGTTGAAACAGCGAAGATAATTTATCTCATTCTACTTGGAATAACTAGGGAGGTGATTGGGTGCACCACCGGAAGTGCACTTCAGTAGCACCGTCTGCATTCTTTGGGTCCCGTTCAAACCCCGAGCCAATTTCGTTTTTTTACATTTCGTTTATTGCATTTTCTGCATTTTTTTCTCTGTTTGTTTGGGTATAACGACCCCTGGTGCCGGTGGGATGACCCTGACAACCCGAAAAAATATTATCCTGGGTCACCTGAGATAGGTTTCGAATGCGAGGGCGTCTTAGGCCTATAGGGTCACGTGAGAATTTTTCCCTTATGCAAAATTACTGTATTGAAATTACTGTAGCACCCAGAAAATATTTTCCAATTTTGAACCTAAATCAACTACATAATTTAACATGTTACATGTACAATTTTACATTTTACGTAAAATGTAAAATTGTACATGTACTGTATTGTGGCAAGATGTGTAGCAGAACCGTTTATTTAAATAATACATGCTTTAATCTTTATGCAAAAATAAATTAATTTATACACGTTCTAGGCACTTTTTTAAATTGAAAGGTGTGAATTACTTGTCACGTTACCAAAAAAAATTAATTACAACTTTAAGAATTTAAAAAAATATATTCAGAATTCAAGTGTCCAGAACGTGGACTATATTCTGGGTATTATCAGCAAAGGTAATATTTCTTCAACAATATATGTAAACTTTGATCTCGATAAAGAATATTTGAGGAAAAACAAATTTCAAAGCAGAGAATTTTGTTCCATATTTAGATGATATTTACTGTATATATCGATATCCGTACATTTATAAAGGTAAATATAGAAATATTTCCAATTATAAACAAAGCAGTTCTTGAATCATTTTTATATTTAATGAAAATTTGAATCAAGTACATGTATATAAATTGATTAAATAAATAAGTTTTGTTAAATGCATGTACAGTACATACCGAATAATTCTTTAACGGGAAAAGTTTTTAATACCGCCATTCCAATTATAATTTCAGAATTATATATGAAGTCTACAGGTTACGACTTACATCATGCAAAAAAAAAATCAGAAAGATTTAAATTTTCTTTTCAGTTTGCACGAAGTTATCTTTTAAAAAAATTTAAGTTGCAGATATTTGCTTTAGCGTCCTCTTACGGAGGTTAGTCCAAGTTTACCAACAAAACAAGTTCCATTAAAGGTTAAAAAATGGGTAAAACTAGTTTGAGAAAATTACGTCGGGTGGCAGCACAATATAGCAAAATCTTGTTCAAACACTGCTCAAGGCACTTCTAGCGCGCCAAAGTTTAAACCGGCTTCACAACTAAATTTCACTAAATTGTTTGGTTAATTTCTCAAATATTTGTTTCATCCAATTTAATACATATAGAAAACTACAAAGATTATACCACGAATCATTTCCGTAATTTAAAATTAACTAATGAAATTCGCAATCTTCACACTAATTATAAATTTTCTTAATTTAAAAATGACACTTATTAAATTATAAATGTAATGCAAATAATTTGAAAACTTTAATTTTAAAATCTAGGAGCAGTTTCTTATTTGCTTATATTATTTACTTACATTTCCTTCTGTATATAATGTTCCTGGAATGAATAGTTATTAACGTCTGCTCCATTACAAATTTTTTCTGTTCCAATTGGAATTTTTAAATATTGCTGGTAAAGTAATATAGTAAAATAATATGATTTTAATAATACACATGCTGTATACAAAGTATAACTTAATTACAGTTATGAAAAAAATTATATGGAAAAAAAAAACAAAAAAAACGGAATCGACTTACATGTGACTTGATCTGTGGAATTCCGGAAACTGTTCCAGCTCCTGCAACAAATTCCCGATGATGGGGAAAGTAAGAGCAATCATGGGATCGTCAAAATCATCGTCAGAAAACGCCGGAAATCCATTGGAGTTAGTTCGTTTCACGTTCTTGAGTTTGCGGGGCGGAACAGGAGGTGGGCTGATACTCCGCTTGGGCGGCACTTCCTGTTCCCATTCCACTTCCGTTTCTTGATCCAATTCCATTTCTGCTTCAGCTGGAATATTTTCAGACACCGTGCCATTGAGCCTATTATTATTATTTACTTCCATGAGGGCGCCATTGGTTATCTCATGTCCATTGGTGGTCATTTCATGCCCATTCATGGCCATCTCTTGCCCATTGATAGCCATGTCATGCTCATTGGTGGCCATCTTATGCCCATTGATGGCCACTCCATGCCCTCTGATGGCCACTTCATGCCCATTTAAGGTTATCCCATGTCCATTGGTTGTTAATTCATGCCCGTTGGTGGTCATCTCATGTCCATTAGTGCTAGCACCGGATGATGGCAATTTCGAGCTGTCCTCGCGCACTTGGCCATCTTTAGGGGCTTTGGCCAACTGAGCTTCGGAATGGCCAGCGTCTTTGAAACGCTCTGGTGGCTCCAGCTCTCCATCATCCGCTTGACCAACGGTCATCGACACTCGCTTGGTTTCCTCACAGACGCCATTTTTATCACAGTTGGGCGACGCTAGGTCGGCCCCAAAGTCCACCTCTATCTCCTTTTCGAGCTGCTCAAAGGGTCCAAGAACCTGCGCCAGGTCGAGGGTAGAAGGTCTAGCTGTCAGCAGCGGCGATTCGCGACCGTTGCAGTGCAGGCTCTGGACACTGACCACCGTGGACGACATCCGGTCAACGACGGTGGAGACGGAACTTCCGGTGTCGTCCGATTCGTATTCGTTGAACAGACTTCTCCTGTCCTCTTCAGCGATGAGGTCAACGTACATGTCCGGGGCCACTGGGAGGGTAAGGTCCTCCGGCCCTGATGATCGCCTCTGCATCAGCTCCTCCCATCCTGGGAGTTTCATTCCTAAGATGCTTCCGGTTTTATAGCCTTGAGTTTCTCGCTCTTCAGAGGCGACGGCGGTGCCCCTGGCGGTGGGCGGAGATGCTGAAGACGAGTCGCTGGACGACACAGACTCCTTGCGGGTCACTTTTGTCTTGCGGGGTGGAACCGGGGGTGGCGTCACCGGCACTTCCGGTAACTTCTTGGCTGTTAAAAAAAAATTGAAACAACATTTTTACTTCGGTAGAAGTTGGTCAAAACTCAAAAGGGTAATGATAAATCCTATAAACTGCAATTTTAGAAATTTCACAAGCTAGTCCCAATATGTAACATAACGTGTAGGTAAAAAGTAAAGAAATCTATTTAATATGTAAATTTGCATAATTTTTTATTATTTCATTTTATTGTTTTAATATTAATTTTATGATTATAATTAAAAGTTATAAAAATCGTGTTAAACAAACGCCGCATTAAGAAATTTAAAAAAAAAAGTAAATTTCTTACGAATTTTGTGTTTCCTTTTGTAAATTTCTTACCTTTTGAAGCGTCCATAAAGCGCCCCGGCTTGGGGGGTAGGGGCACTGCGGGGGCGCTGCTGCTTATCAACGTTTCCTGTCGATTGGCCATGAGTTTCCCATTCTGAACACCTTTGGCCGCAGCGCCGTTCCGGCAACCAGCTTTCGGTGCTGGATACGAGATGGCGTGGCGCACCACCAGCTTGATGGCCACGGGGGCCTTCTTCAGCGTGGTGACGCAGTCCACTCTGGTCATGCGATTCACCGCTCGGCCATCAATCTTGAGAATCTCGTCCGTTTCCGCCAGTCCTCCCCACGAGGTGGCGGTGCGAGCGGCGGGCGAATCAGGCGCCACCGATTGGATGAAAACGTGCGAGACACATTCCAAGGCCTGCATGCCTCCTTCAAACTTCAAGCCCATGCCCAGCCTCTCCCCCGGAAGGCGGTACATGATCACTTCCTCTTCCAGAATGGACACTTCCGCTTCCGCCGGCGTGTTGCTCTCCAGTGCCACCACCGTGACGAAGGCGCTGCTCGACGACCCACAATCCATTTCGCGGTTGCGGTCGTTGTTCACCTCCAGAACGGTGACGAATTCCTCGCCGTTCAGGATGTTGGTCGGAGGCTTCATGTTTGAGGCGCCACCGACGAGTCGCTCGCGAACTTTCCAGAGGTCGGAGGTCGGGGGTCAACGCAACACCCTCGTTAGGGCAAGCATGGCACGTTTCCCTGGCGGCCGACGAAAACCTGCATGGCGGAACGAATCTGCAATGACAAGAGCAAATTAATGAGTTTACCAAAGAGAGATAAACCAAACGAGCATTTCTCCACACCTACAGGTGGCGCCACGTGCGTGTCATTTATACCAAAGAGTCAAAAGGACTCTTCAGTAAATACATGTAGCCGAGTTAGTACACATTTCGAAATTCATTGTTTCAATTCTCCGGTGAATTTTTTTGAAAACTCATAAGTGGAAATATGTGAAATTTCTATAATACTGGCAAATTAAGAAATTAAATCTTAGTGCTTACCATAAACCATTAATTTAATAAAAACAGATGGAAATATATACAAAATGTACTGTTGGAAATTTGTAAATTACATATTGAAAAAAAATATATTTCCAATATAATAGGAAATGCATATTGAAATTTATGCTGTGAAATGCATTTCAAAATTCATTTGAATATTGCGAAATGCATTTTGAAGCACGTTTCACAATTCAAAGCCTCCATTTAAAAGCGTTTGATAAAAGCATTTACGTATTTTAAGATACAAAATTCGATTTTGGATCATTTTTTAACATGAAGCCTAAAATAAAGCATTTTAGGTTGATTAACAGCTATAATCATTTGTTGATACCTCGGTATTTGTTCAAAATTAATCCTAAGAATTTCATTGCACCCTGTAGACGTTTGCCAAAACGTAAGTCTTTCCTGCAATACTTGAGTGTATTGCAGAAAATGACTCATTCAGGAATAAACAAAAAGTTCCATAGATTGCTAATAGATGGCAGCACATGACGGAGCTTGTTTTTGCTTCAGTTTGCCAAAGACAATATTTTCCGATAACCAACAGGATAAACTGCATTTTGTGTTATTAAAAAAATCACTCAGTATAAGTTATGATATGCACATTTCTTTCCAGATTCAAATAAAAAAGGGCATTCTGCAACAGGAGTCTTTACTTTTAAAATTTTAAAGATGCAGTATTTCTGTAGCAGTAATAAAATAAAATGAAAAAAATATGTCGAAATAATACCAATTTCACTGATTTTACAATTATTATTACATTATTGTTCGCTATTATTGGCAAAATGGCATACATGAGTAACAATACTGTTAATAATAATGATAATAATAATAATAAACTAATGATGACCATCTAATTATGGATGACCTCACAAATGAAAAAATTCCATGGAAGATAGCAAAATTAAGCAAACGCTATAGTAAATATCCATGGATAGTTTCGCAAATTAATAAATATTTTATCTGTTTACTTGACAAGGTATATCTCATATAAAATTAAATTATGTAGCATGTATTCCGATAGATAATAAAAATTATTTGTCATTAATGAAATTGTGCAAATGAGGCTTAAGCTATTAAATTCATCTTAATTTTTTATAATTTCACTCTCCTCTCTTTATATTTCTTTATTTCACTAATTTCCCAAGATATATTTTGTATATTTTGAATATTTTGAGTAATTTTTTTTAAATTTTTCCCCTAATGTTTCATTGATTTTAGAGCTTAAAAAAGCCCAAATGCAGGGCGAAACGTCGCAAATAAAATTAGTTTTTGATCTAAAATTTCAAGGATTTTCTTACTGTTTTAATGAGTTATTTTTTCATGAATTGCAACTGCTTGAAAAATCCTGAAATATCTACTATTACATTTTTCAAAATGCTTTCTTTCAAAAGGAAGTTTAAAACATCTTACAGACAACCTGGACAACACAACCTGATACATTTTACGTTCATAGCAGCATAGTCAACCAGTGTCCCCTAGTGAGCAAATCGGGCAGATTCCGTATTTTCATCTGCACACACACGTGATTATTATATAACGAATTTTCGGCTCATATAGCAAATGCTCGATTTTGCACGCATCTCAAGGCAAATCTAATTTCGTTTCAATAATTGAAAATACAGCACGTTTTGTCTTCCAACATAGTTTTTACACCTGTACGTGCTATTAAATGAGGTGCAACAATGTTTCACTTTTTGGGCTAAAATTGACGCGTGTGAACAATCCTGTTTCATGTTTTTTCGGTCGCGCTTGTCATCTCGAAATGGCACACAATATAGAAAACAGTGGCATTTCACCGATTGTTTTTGATGATGACAGTACATTTTTTTAAAGAAATAAAAAACAGGTACGTTGAGGCAATTTAATTTCACTGTTTTTTTGGCCACCTGTGACCCGCCGTGAGGTACAACTTTTTCATTTTCGTTAACTTTTTAATGCATTTGACCAGTTGACACATTCCTAGTCCCAGTCTCCCTATCCACAAACCAAACTTTGTTGTTTCTTTGCAATTTCCTTTTTTTCTCGTTCATTTTTTTTTTCTTAAAACGAAATTGTTCGACATGGTTGTCGAAATTACTTATGCAGGAATTTTATGTACAGAAGGGAAACGTTTTCTACGCTGTGTGTTGTTTTTTTTCTGCCTAATTTCGACATTGAGATGCGAAGACGCTCTCTCACTTTCTCCGAAACAATGTTGTATCGACTTTCTTACATGAAATATTCAAAGAAATCGCGTTGATTAACTATCGAGGATTCATGACCCTGTGGTCAACCATTAATCACGTGGAGAAAAAAAGGACATGTTAATAAAGGCCATTGCCATTTGAGAAATAATCGACGAAAGGGCAGACACCAGGAATCGCACAACTTTTTTTTTACAGAACATGGATCAAGTATACGTGTGGACATTCAGACATTAAACTGTTCGCTGCATACTGTCTTGGTGGGGAATCCCACAGGAATTATAGTGGACGAGTAGTACAGAGTTGGAATTTTAATCATGGAAGTCTGTTGTTTTAATAAAAATTTCATGATAGGTTGTTTTTTTTTTGGCCTAAGCTGTTTATAGCTGACAATTGAACAAAATAGTATACTGTCATCACGAAACAGAAATATAGCCATGACGTCGCCAGATAGAAAAACAATATCTAGGATGACATTTTGACAATTTTCAGAACATGTGCAAGAATGAACAGGAGTTTCAGCTTACTGTCTTTCAACTCATCTGTTCTGTCAAGACTTACTGTCGACAAAATCAATTGACTGTTCAAATAGCAATGTTTATTTCGCCTTGAAAATGTGAGGAACTGCTGGACTGATCTTGAAAATCCCCTCCAAGTTCAATTTACAAGTCAAATTTCCAACAAATTTTGCCAGTCAAATTTCCAACAAATTTTGCAATAAATCATGTTCCTGGAACATATCAGTCTTGTCGTAGAATGTTTCTGTATTCCGCAGCACCCATATAACAGGATCGATTCCCATGGCAATTACTTCAAGAACAACTATCTCAGCTATTTTTAGTATTCAACTGTCGTCAGATAGGAAGACAAGTAATATCAACCAAGGTTGTATAAAGGAAATTGTCTACAGAACGGTGACACGAACTCAATTAACTATTTTCCGTAAATGTAGCCAAACAGTTGTCTTACTACATGGAGCCAGGGACTCGCTGTCATCGGTATTGTTTGGGGAAAAACAGTACAGTAATAACCTTGCATATCAATCGCAGCGTGGACAATTGGGGTTGATGAAGGATTTCGTGGAGTCTTCTCCGAATAAAAAAAACGACAGAATTTCCTGGGATTTTGTTCGAAAATCCATTCAATTAAGCTCAATCTCCAATTCAAAGACATGTGCAGCTAGTTTTGCAATAACTCAACTTTCCGAACCTATATTTTCCTCAAGACCTATTTTCATGACACTTACTTCAAGTTTACAAGAACAGCTGTCTTGGCTGTTCTCCTTAAATTCTCAGCCAATATGATGTCAAGGAAATTGTTTTCAGGACATCACTGACAAGAACGCAACTAACTTCCTGACACAACTTTGTTCTGAAGTTACCAGAGACGCTGTCATCGCTGGACTGAACTGTTCAAACAACATTGTTTAATTTTTTGTTAAAACTAGGGGTTGTATACAGAAAGTTTTTCAATAACTCAGCTTTCCGAACCCATTTTCCTCAAGATCTATTTTCAAGACACTTCAAGACGTTCAAGTTAACAAGAACATCTGTCTTAGCTGTTTTTCTTAAATTCTCAGCCTAGGAAATTGTTTTCAGGACACTGACAAGAACACAACTAACTTCCTGGCACAACTTTGTTCTACAGTTTTCGCTGGACTGAACTGTTCAAACAGCAATGTTCACTGTGTGCTCAAATTTGGGGTTCATGAAGTGCTCGCCGAAAAAAAAAAAACTACATAATTTCCTTGGATTTCTGCATTTCAAATTTGCATCATGTGCACAATTGTACAACGCAGCTTCCTGAAACTTTTCAAATATCAATAGCATTTGAAGACGTCAATCAGGAAAGATTAAAACTTGGCACGACTGCGTTTTACCACCGTGACAAGACATTGCTGACATCAATTACGGGTGATTTTTTGGGGTAAAATGAATGCCATTCATCCAAAGCAACTCAAATACATCAGTCACGTTCGCAGTTTCGCAGGGTCATGCGGCTGCGCAAACACATTCTAACAGCACAGAGCTTTTTATTGCTTCTTCAAAATCATAAAAGAAAATTAATAAAAGGTCGTCCATGTTGTGTTGAACGACCCAGAAGAGGTTCTTGGAAAACTTCAGAGAAATCAATAGGATATCAACATGGATAGAAAGAAGAAAGAAATGCCCAGAAGGGGGCAGATTAGTCGTTATTGTCACGCTGCAGACGAATGCGGGTCTCGAAACTTAAGTTTTTATCTCCGATTACATTATTTGAACATTAGAAACACGTAGACATTCGACGGCTACACGTCATGATGTTTAAAAAAAGTTGAGCACGACCATAAAAAAAAGGACTTTGCAATTAAGGTGTTGTTCAATTGCCCTACATTTGGGCCGTATTGCTTCTTAAACTTTGCATTTTTTTCCAGCTGCGAAACGTGTTTCGAGAAACGTTTTGCAAACGTCAAAACTGACCGGATCATCCGGATGAATATGTATACGATTATTGCTGTTATTTACCTTACGAGTTGTCAACATATTTCAAATCATAACATTTCAGCCTTAAGGGCACGACCATTTAAAGGGGTAAGAAAGAACTAGGGTAACTCCGAATTGAATGATTAAAGGGTAGTTCCTTATAGGAAGGAAACTTAGTGATTATCATACATGAAACTTAGTACATATAGTAGGTAAAAAAAGGTCTTGAGGGGATTACACCAAGATATCATTAAAAATTTTAAGTTTCAACTCTTAAATGACCAAGTTTGGTTAACTAAGGTGTGAATTCTGATGAGCTTTGAAAATTCAAGAATGATTTCTACATTTTGAGCACAATTAAGCAATGGTTTTTAATGGAATTTTCGTCAGTTCTCGGTCACGCCATCTATTGACAAATAGCAACTAATGATCGAGTTTTAACAAAGTTACGCAGTTGAAGGATGTAAAGATAATAAGGAAAATGTTTCTGCTATGTATATCTTGTTGCTACAATGAAAAGTATAATTGTCACAAATTGTCACAAATTTCCAAGAAATGAAAAAATTCGAGCGCAGTGGATTACCAAAATTAAGAGTGAATTGAATTGCTTGGTGAAGTGGTTTTGGATAAATTCAAAATTAAATATCGTGTGATTTTTTCATTATTTTTACTGTTTATTGTGACTTTTTTCCTATCCAAAGGTGTTATAAATTTTGTCATACGATGGCGCAGCATGTCATCCGCGCATGGGCAGTGAGAAGTGAAGAAACTCCACTTGTAACGTGCAGAGCACGATATAGACCATATCATGGGGTCAGCAATTTTTTGAACTGTACGTTTAGGATTTTGTATCCTGCATATTGATCCTAAGTTGAAAACGTTTAACTTACATTTATAATGCAATTAGGAACAGTATGTTTTTCAAAAATGTATTGCTTTTCTTTTCTATTGTTTCTTTGCTTTTAATGGTGCGAATACAGTTTTTAATTGTCGTTGCTAAATAAAAAAAATTAAAAGGATCCATGTCCAATAACTAATATAGAATAAAAACAATATTTCCCACCGATTGGTCTAGGTCTATTCATAAAGACTCAGGGTTTTTACAAAATAAAACCCATTGAAATTTGGGTTAATCGAAGTTTTTCCAGGGTTAAAATGTGGAGCAAACGTAAATTTTAGGAAAATGGGCTATAAAACAATGCATTCTGTGAACTATAATGCACTCAAGTATCCAAGCTTTGAAAAAAGTATCGCATTAGTGTCATGGGCACCCTGCTTCCTTAATTCCTAAAATGTCGAACACGAGCTATTCTAAATTCTCAATCGAAAGCAAATTAAACGAAGGACTTGAAAAATGTGATCAAGCATATTATTATCGTGCGAATAGGCTAAAGGGAAATTGTAGAAGTTGTTGTGATGTTGTGCGAAAAGTAGATGCAGATATTTGCGAAATACTTCTGTCGGCTAAAATAATTTATATGCATTATACTAAACCACCTGTAATTTTAAAAAAAGGAAATGACATTGAAGTGAACCTACTTTCGATACTAATTTCAATAGAAATAACAATATAATATCTAGAACCTGTACTTGATAAGCAATAAATCGTAATTAAAATTTTAAAAAATCCAAGTTTAGATTTTATTAATTTGCGCAGTTCAGTAAATCAGGAGTTTCATATTTCAGAACTGTCCTGAGTATGTACTTAACGTTGTATATCGGTGCTAAAAATTTCAACATCAAATTAAAGATGTACTTTCCATAATTTCAAATATACTGTATATATACGTAGTATCGTACTTTAATTTGGTTGCACATGTATTATGTACATGCTTTTATCAACAACAAAAGTTATGTATTCATTTCTACACAAGAAACATACATTATAAACATAAAATGGAAAGTATTTGAAGGTTTGCAACATCGTCATAACATTGAAATATGCAATCCTTGTAAGAGCAGAGTCAACCTAGCCTCAAAACAGGTTCATTCACCGAATTTTAACAGTCGGGGAAACAAAGTTACTTCCTGTTTCAAGGCTGAGATATTTCATCCAAATAAACTAACGCAGACGTGACATTGAACACAGAAGACCACACTGGCGCTGCTTCTTAACAAAAAAAACTTAACATTTCAATTCACATTAATGTCACAGAACGTAAAAATTTGTGTGAGCGTTTAACGCACGAAGCGTAATGAATTTTCTGTCACGGAATTCATGTTTTTCTGCTCGTTCCATTGAGCATCCTACGTTACATAACTCTTGGCCGAAAGCCACAGCATTTATATAATTACAGAGTTTGCAATTTCCTAGCAACATTTTCCTAATGAGTGCGGTAAATAGTTGTTACCTTGACAGTGGAGAGAAAAAGGCACAACAGCGTCCCCTGCAGGAGCACATCCCTGACCCAACATTTTTATCTTCTTCTGTATAATAATTACGGTACAAAAAACCAAGAGGAACGAAACCGTCCTTCGGGCTACATATCCTCAATGATCCATTTCTGTTTTCAGGTTTGTTTTTTTATTTTCTTAGGTCAGCGAGATGGTGGTGAAACAACAGAAACTACTTTTGTCAGCGACCACAGCAGCCGACATTCCAAGAGTCGGCCATCTTGGAACGCTCAATAGGCCATTTTTCAAGAGCCAAAGGAGTGACAAAAAGTCACTTCTGGGAGGAACAGCGAGACCCCTTTCTTTTAGGAATGTGCAAAGTGCTGCTTAACCCATATTTAACGGGTTAAATATGGCCAACGTGCCCGCTCGTGCAATGTCAAGTTATGTCGGTGAAAACGACACATGAAAAAATACTTTTATTTCAAGGATTTCCTCACTTAACCATGCGTGTCTGGTATGTAGTGCAAGATATGAGACCTGGCTTTCAGGGATACTTACAAGTACTGTACATGTACATTCCAAATCTGATGGAAATATTGATTGTTGTTTTACTTTTTTTTCTTCAAATGATCACTTTATAGTCACGCATTACCCTGGTTGAAGGATCAGTATGAAAATATACTGATATCAGTAAAATCATACTGAGAACAGTGCATTTTATACTGAT